>OZ038519.1:11097710-11170210 GCA_964036315.1 Acanthosepion esculentum | reverse complement strand
ATATATGTATATATATATATATAAATATATATGTATATATACATATATATAAATATATATGTATATATACATATATATAAATATATATATATATATATATAAATATATATGTATATATATATATATATATAAATATATATGTGTATATATATATATATATATAAATATATATGTATATATATATATATATAAATATATATATATATATACTATCGCACTTTTATATTCATACTATCGCACTTCTTGCTTGTGGAACTCCTCTCTGACTCCATGCTTTCCAGCCAACTTTTATCTTCAAAAATTTAAATACAATGTCAATTTGTATCTACTGTCCTCCTGATTACACTTTCATCATTCTGCTCATTATTAATGTTTTTGTTAGTAATTCTTCCATACCTAGTAACCCCTTGCGTCTTAGTTGCTTTACTACCTTCCTTGGGGAACTCCCTACCTGGTGCTTTCTTTCCAACCAACTTTAATCTGCAAAAATTTAAATGCAATGTCAATCGCTATCTACTGTCCTCCTGCTTACTCTTTCCTTTTCCCACTCATTATTAATGTTTTTGTTACTAATTCTTCCTTGTGTCATAGTGGCTTTAATGCCTTGTTTGGGGTGATTTCACTTAAAGAAAAAAGAAAATTTAAACGGTGAGACCTAGTTTTCGTTCTTCTGTTATCTGTATCTATCTACATTTTATGAGAGCAAGGTCAAGTTTTTTTTTATCAAATGATTTATTGGGTGGGTGGGAAGATAACAATGGGGCCTGGTAATTCTTTCTTATCTTCATCAAGCAAACATAAAGAAAAAAGAATAAGAATAAATAAGAATGTAGTTTAACTGGTTTTGGCTATTCTTTTATTTCAACGTGGGCAATCATGGTTCTCCACAACTTCCTATCTTTAGCAATGTTTGATTTTTACTATTCTTCTTGGCTTCACTATACCCTGTGAATGTCAAATTCTCCGTGCCTTCTTTTTTCACTATGTAAGCCAAACATTTCAACTCTCTTTTCTGATTTAACTATGTGGCCCTTTTATGATTCTTTCTGTTTTTTTAAATTCAATTACGATTTTATTTATTTAAAAAATTAAAAACAAAAGAACTAGTTCATATTTTACACAATGTCTTTTTAAATGCTTTATTTGAAGAAAAAATATTCATTAATTAAGGTTTTATTTCTTAATAGATTACTTTTATGCGCTTACAAAAATGTTATGTTCGTCTCATACTTGAGTTGTCCCGGTGTTCAGTGGGCGATGTTGAGTTGTTCTGCACCCCAAAATACTCGGTGATGACGCCCTTATTTAACATACAATAAAATGATTTATATTGCCTTTTTGATAGAATTAACATCTCAGCTATCAATTGATAAAAAATGAACGAATGTAAAAAATGCAAAGTTGATAAATATATAACTTACTCTTTTTCTTTTTATGTGCTCTCAGTACGTAGGCGATCATGGCTCTTCACCACCTCCCAATCCCTTGTAACTCTCAATATGTTTTGTGCATCTGCCAACTCCTCCAGACCACGTTCTGCAATCCACTTGCTTAAGCCCGCCAGGTGTATCCTTCGTTGCTTTTCTCTTGTCTCTTTTTCCTTTCAGCCTGTGAGTATCAGATTCTCCAGGCCCTCTTTTCTCATTATGTGTCCCAGTAATTTCATCTGCCTCTTCCTTATGTTAAGTATAAGCTTCCTGTTTGTTTGCAGCCTCTCCAAGACCTCATCGTTGCTCATACGCTCGCTCCATGATATCCTTAGCATCCTTCTGTAGAACCACATCTCCGCTGCCTCGAGTCACTTCTTCATCTTTGAGGAGACCGTCCAACATTCGCTACCGTATAGGAGGACATATGTCACGTAGCAGCTCAGTACTCTTTTTCTTTGTCAGCAAAGAAATCCTCCTGTCTCGCAGTACTCTGCCCAGCTTCTGGAATGCATCCTTGGCCATCCCCTACCGTACTGAGGACCAGGCATTCGGTCTTGTAGTCTATGGCTAGTCCTTTCTTCTCGCTCTCCTTCGCTACTTTCTGTAGGAGGTTTTGTTATTTCTTTTCCATGTCTGCTCTCACTACAGTGTCATCTACGTATCTTATGGTGGTAAGATTGTGGCCGCCAATGCTGAATCCTGGTAGGATATCAAATTCTCTCAGAATTGCCTCGCTTGTACGTTGAATAAGTCCGGTGAGAAGACCCATCCTTGCCTTACGCCCTTTTCTATTTTTGTATATTCTCTGAACTCATTCTCTATGCGCATGCGTGCCGTTTGCTGCCAGAATAGGTTTTTGATTATTCTTATGTCTTTCCCGAATATATCAAGGTAAGCAAAAACAGAAAGTAAACAGAAGACAAACGATCTTCATGTTAGTTGTACAAAATCAAATAAATATTAATACAGAAAAAAGACGAGGGAACTATGGAAAAAGTTAAAAGAAATAATAATAAACAATAATATATACAGTGTAACCCGGATATAAGAGAGTTGTCGGGACCGGAGAAGAAGTCTCTTATATCCGGGTTTATCTTATATCCGGGTTTGGTCTATTATATATACATTAACACAGGGTCTAATTTGGGACCAGAGAAAATCTCTCTTATATCCGATTTTCTCTTATATCCGGGTCTCTTATATCCGGGGTACACTGTATAATAAATGGTACTTGGGGTCATCCGTAGGCATTTTTAAATTAATTTTGCAACTTTTTCACAAATACAGCTGTGTAAAAAATATACTATTTGTTTCTTAACTTTATAAAATTTTTACAGATTATTTCTATCGTAAATACAAATAAATTTAGAATTTTTTCAAGTGCACATGAACTTTATGGACGCCCTGTATAATAAATATTACTTATGAGTAATCCGTCACCATTTTAAAATTAATTTGGCAACTTTTTCACAAATACAGCTGTGTAAAAAATATACTATTTGTTTCTTAAGTTATATTTATTTCTCCAAATAACAAACATTAATAAATATCATATTAATTGCGTGAAATGAATGCGGTGATAAGCTGCAAAATGGCGTCGAATGGGTCGACTCCATCGGGTAGTTGCCTTCTCCGCAAGAACTCGGCCAGGTAGGTCTCAAGATGGTGTCTTGCCGTTCCTCGGAGACGCTTGTTCGTTCAATTTGCTGATTTCCCACAAACGTTCGACATTCCGGTATTTGTATCAATGTTATTGCCTCGATGATTAACCTTGTAATGTTGGAAGCCAGCCTCCTCCAACTCCTAACCAGCTATCGGAGGTAAAAAGACAGATAACTCACAAGTACCTAATAGATGAAATAAATAATAATAATTGCAAATTATATTAAATTATTGATTACTTTTAGCAAACCCAAGGAAAGATGGCGTGATTTGACGAAGCTCTAAAGAATTAACGGATTTTACATTTTTCAGTAAAACTTAAAATCCGTTATTTCTTTAGAGTTTCGTCAAATCACGTCATCTTTCTTTGAGTTCAGAACGCGGACTTTCCCACACCAGCTTTACCAATTCCTGCTGGGTCTGCAAGGAGACCTGAAGTCTGGCTTGATCTGCTAGATATGTTTATGTAAAAGCCATTGAATTAAGACGTGGTCAAGAAGCCATTTCTCATGGGAGTAAAATATTTACTCCCACCTAGAAATCTAGTGTTGAGATCTTAGTAGGAAATTAAAACGCTGTTACTTCCTTTCTTCTTCTGATATGTGCCTTGTCTCTTTAAGGCGTTGGCGATTATGGCCCTCCACAATTTCTTCTCCTTTGTTGCTTTTACTTTTGTCTTTTCGTTATCTCTGCTAAACCTTGTTCCACCATCTATTTACTCAAGATTTTTAGGTTGGCTATGCGTCTGTTTTCTTCTGTTCCTCTTGTCTTCAATATGTCTTGTGAGTGTCAAATTTTCTAAGCCGTCTTTCTATATTATGCGCCCTAGAAATTTCAACTGTCGCTTCCTGACGTTACGTATAAGAGTCCTTTTTCTTTCCATTTAATCAAAAACTTGGTCGTTGATATCATGTTTGGAAATAGTATTCTCAGCATCCTTCTGTAGAGAAACATTTCTTCATCTGAGAGGAGATTGTCCCGCATTCACTGCCATATAGGTGGACTGATATTACATAGCAGTTCAGTACACATTTCTTTGTTTCTCTTGCTTCAAGTCTCTTCTTCATCTATGAGGATATTGTCCAGCATTCACTGCCATATAGAAGGACTGATATTACATGACAGTTCAGTACTCCTTTCTTTGTTTCTCTTGCTTCAAGTCTCTTCTTCATCTGTGAGGAGATTGTCCAGCATTCACTGCCATATAGGAGGACTGATATTACATAACAGTTCAGTACACATTTCTTTGTTTCTCTTGCTTCAAGTCTCTTCTTCATCTGAGAGGAGATTGTCCAGCATTCACTGCCATATAGGAGGACTGATATTACATAACAGTTCAGTACACATTTCTTTGTTTCTCTTGCTTCAAGTCTCTTCTTCATCTGTCAGGAGATTGTCCAGCATTCACTGCCATATAAGAGGATTGGTATTACATAACAGTCCAGTACTCCTTTCTTTGTTTCTATTGCTTCAAGAACAGTGACTGAAGTCAGGATCTTTAAATTTTGTCAAGAATCTCGAGATATAGAACAGATGTACCAGACCAGACCAGACCAGACATGGCAGCAATGTTCAATGAACGGACAAAAGCCCTCTGTGTCTGCTAATAATCCCTGAGTAACTTAGCACAGAGTGCCAGCCGAACTATGCGAGCTATTGAGGTCACTTTTATGATTCCTTCTGTATTGAACCTGAATAGATCTTCTAAAAGTCCGACCCTTTGAAATCATTTTCGTGGTTCCTTCGGTATTTAAACTGAATATATTTTATGTCTGAATTACTGGAATGGGGAGTTATCATTGTTTACACTTTTAATATTCGGTCTATGGTCCTCACCTCTGAAAGATCTCAAAAATCATCTAAAAGATGAGGATAACAGTCCGAATATAAATAGTGTAAATAATTTCAAATGTAAGAGTTTGAATGAATAAAAAATTTAGTTTTGAGATGTGATTATCTTGCCGTCATCAAAGACGGGTCTGCCGAACTTGTCTATACAAATAGAATAAAAACTTCATTTGCCCTCAAATGTTTGTTGTATTGATGAAAATTTAAATAATTTCTTTTTATTTTATATTTCAGGCGTTTTAACAATGATTAATGTTCTGAGTGTTAAGGCGGCCACAAGAATCCAGGATATATTTACCACGGCTAAAATCCTGGCTCTTGCAGTCCTCATAGGGGCTGGTATCGTCCAATTTGCAAAAGGTAATCCTATTATTCACTTTCACCCAAATTAAGCAACGTGGATCCTGGTCATTACCAAGACGGGTGACCGCTTGGGAATACCAGATGCTGTTTGTCTTTTTTTTTTAGTTCTCCTAAAACTTGTTCCACTATCCTTTTCCTGCAGCTCGCCCGGTAGGTAATGCGTTGCTTTTCTCTGTCTCTCTTTTATTCAATCTGTCCTGTGAGCATCAAATTTTCCAAACCCTCTTTCCTCATAGCATGCGCAAGTAATTTCAACTGTCTCTTCCTGGTGTTAAGTATATGTGTCCTTTTTGTTTCCATTTTCTCTAAAACATCGGTCGTTGCTCAAACATTCAATCCATGGCATCCTCAGCATCCTTCTGTAGAACCAGATTTCTGTTGTTTCAAGTCTCTTCTTCATCTGTGAGGAGATTATCCAGCATTCACTGCCATATAGGAGGACTGATATTACATAACAGTTCAGTACTCTTTTCTTTGTTTCTCTTGCTTCAAGTCTCTTCTTCATCTGTGAGGAGATTATCCAGCATTCACTGCCATATAGGAGGACTGATATTACATAACAGTTCAGTACTCTTTTCTTTGTTTCTCTTGCTTCAAGTCTCTTCTTCATCTGTGAGGAGATTGTCCAGCATTCACTGCCATATAGAGGACTGATATTACATAACAGTTCAGTACTCTTTTCTTTGTTTCTCTTGCTTCAAGTCTCGCCTTCATCTGTGAGGAGATTGTCCAGCATTCACTACCATATAGGAGGACTGATATTATATAACAGTTCAGTACTCTTTTCTTTGTTTCTCTTGCTTCAAGTCTCTTCTTCATCTGAGAGGAGATTGTCCAGCATTCACTGCCATATAGAAGGACTGATATTACATGAGAGTTCAGTACTCTTTTCTTTGTTTCTCTTGCTTCAAGTCTCTTCTTCATCTGTCAGGAGATTGTCCAGCATTCACTGCCATATAGAAGGACTGATATTACATAACAGTTCAGTACTGTTTTCTTTGTTTCTCTTGCTTCAAGTCTCTTCTTCATCTGTAAGGAGATTGTCCAGCATTCACTGCCATATAGAAGGACTGATATTACATAACAGTTCAGTACTCTTTTCTTTGTTTCAAGTCTCTTCTTCATCTGTGAGGAGATTGTCCAGCATTCACTGCCATATAGAAGGACTGATATTACATAACAGTTCAGTACTCTTTTCTTTGTTTCAAGTCTCTTCTTCATCTGTGAGGAGATTGTCCAGCATTCACTGCCATATAGAAGGACTGATATTACATAACAGTTCGGTACTCTTCTTTTCTAACAGAATTGTCCTGTAGGTTTTGGTAGACATTTTTATAACGAAAATTGCAGTCTTATTCATCTTATAAAAGAAGAGTGTTCGTCACGCTCTGCTTGTGGATAACGGCTCGGAATTGGAAATCGTATTGCCTTGTTCCAATTCCAGAAGCGTTCGTAATATTTACTTACACACAAATAACCTTAGAAAAGTTATGAATCCGCTTCTTCCCCTAAGCTGTCGGTTAATTGGTGGAATTTGCATTAGTAAAAATCATCATAATACCCTAAAAATTCTTACAATCTAAAAATATTTTCTGGTTTTAAATAACCTGCAAAAGGTTGATAATCCGTTAAAAAAGAAATCACTTAAAAAATCTGTTATTCACGTATAAAGTATGTCTTTAAAAATAAACCTAGAAATATACATAACCGCCTGATTTTGTATCCTAACGTAAACAAAGCAAGTTCTAAAGAAGTAATAGATTTTTTATTTAATTAATCCGACGTAATTTCATTATTTAAACTTTACCATCGACGCACTTCGTGACCGAGAGTTCTAAAGCACGTCGAATCTAACGTCGGTTTCCCCTGCCCAGCTGGATGCAGGTTCGAATCCTGCCAGAAAGCCCACAATGTTTTGATAAGATTTCTCAAATAATTAGGCCGGTAGACGAAAATAAATAAATATACTGTTTAATAAATAAACGGTACGTCTAGCCAAAGAGGAGCATTAACAAAAAATAATGCCTAAGTAATAAAAACTGTCGAATTAAAAAAAATAAAAATCTATCACTTCCTTAGAAATTGCTTTGTTTACGTTAGGATACAAAACTGAGCAGTTATGCATAAGGTCTGCCTGTAAAAGATAATACGTATAAGGAGGTGGATCTGCCGGTTGAAGCGAAAGGACACGTAAGTAACTCGGAAGTCTTCGGGAAATTTAAAAAAAAAAGGACACACAGTCAGAATCAGAATTAGACAACCACGCGGACGAATGAATAACATGAAACGACCCTTTCATTACATTTACATTGTAATATACTCTAATGTTTCGTCAATTACTATCGACAAGAGTGGGTGTAAGTGGATCCGTCGACCCGGTTCCAAAACGTGGTCCTTCCATTCTCGCCTGCAATGTGTGAGCGACTACCCATCTGAGGCGGATTTTTATATATCCATCTATCCAGCGGATTTTCTCACGCACGCACATATCAGGTTCAGTCGTGCCCTTGACAATCTAGCGCAAAATTGAAAGCGCGAAAGGCCATTCCGGCAGGATTCGGTTTGGTGCAATCATTACCTAAGGATAATTTAATAATAACAAAAAATTGACTAACTACAGCAATCGCAACTTAGTCCCCTTCAAAGTACTTCTTTTTGCATCTTACGCACATTTCAATGTTTCATCGCCTTTAGAACCCGAACATCACTCGTATACTTGTGATTTATCTGAAGATTCTTTTCAAAAAGAATCCCCAAAACGAGATAGACTGATTTAGAATCCAAAAATGGGTCAGACTAGCTCAGAATCACAAAAAGAGATAGATTGATTTAGGATACCAAAAGAGATTCTGGTTCAGAATCACATGACGACTGGTTCAGAATCCCATAACGAGAGAGATTGGCTCAAAATCCCAAAAGAGATAGACTGACCCCAAATACCAAAAAGGAGACAGACTGGCCCAGAATCCCCCAAAAGATAGAATGGCTCAGAATCCCAAAAGAGATAGAATTGCCCAGAATCCCCAAAAAGATAGAATGGCCCAGAATCCCCAAAAAGATAGAATGGCTCAGAATCCCAAAAGAGATAGAATTGCCCAGAATCCCAAAATGAAACAGATTGGCCAAGAATCCCCAAAAAGATAGAATGGCTCAGAATCCCAAAACGAGACAGACTGGCCCAGAATCCCCAAAAAGATAGAATGGCTCAGAATCCCAAAAGAGATAGAATGGCCCAGAATCCCAAAATGAAACAGACTGATCTAGAATCCCCAAAAAGATAGAATGGCTCCGAATCCCAAAAGAGATAGAATTGCCCAGAATCCCAAAATGAAACAGACTGACCAAGAATCCCAAAGAAGATAGAATGGCTCAGAATCCCAAAAGAGATAGACTGATCCCATATCCCAAAACGAGACAGACTGGCCCAGAATCCCCAAAAAGATAGAATGGCTCAGAATCCCAAAAGAGATAGAATTGCCCAGAATCCCAAAATGAAACAGATTGGCCAAGAATCCCCAAAAAGATGGAATGGCTCAGAATCCCAAAACGAGACAGACTGGCCCAGAATCCCCAAAAAGGTAGAATGGATCAGAATCCCAAAATGAACAGACTGGCTCAGAATCTCAAAACAAAAAAGACTGGCCTAGAATATCAAAACGAGGCAGATTAGCTCAGAGTATCAAAACGAAAGACTGACACAGAATCGCAAAACGAGACAGACTGGCTCAAAACAATTTTGACTCAATCCTCTTGTACGGCAGGGAATGCTGGACCATCTCTTTACAGGTGAAGAAAAGACTGGAGCTAAAAGAAATGTGGCTCTACAGAAGGATACTGAGAATTCCACGGACGGAGCGCGTAATCAACACATACTCAAAATAAAAAAAAAAGAAGCAGCTGAAATTTCTCGCACATATAACAAGAATGGGAGACTTGGAGATTTGAAGCTCACGTGGCCTACCTAAATCCCTGCTAATGGATGGCGTAGCGGGCCGGGAAACCTGACAAAGGGTCAAACGTTGTCAAAGGTATAAAGGAGGTCGTGGAGAGGCATGATCACCTACGTTCTGAAAGGACACGAAATACAGAAGAACGACCACTATATAAGCGACGAAATGCAATAAAAGTGTATTTCTAAACAAGATTATAAATGTGGATTATATGATTAATAACTAATGATAATCTTCGGAAATATATCGACATATGATTATTATGAAGCACTATTTACCCGTCATCTCATTAACACGGAACGTGGCACAATGTATATGTAAAATGAGATCTCCATGAGTCAAAGACAAAAATATCTAGTTGTTACAGAGACCTGTATTAGTGCTAATTGTTGATTAAATAATTGATGATAAGCTTTGTTGGTTAAATAACTGATTGGTTAAATAATTGATGGTTAAATAATTGATGGTTAAATAATTCATGATAAGCTTTGTTGGCTAAATAATTGATTAGTTAAATAATTGGTTAAATAATTGATGGTTGAATAATTGATGATAACCTTTGATGGTTAAATAAGTGATTGGTAAAATAATTGATTAAATAACTGATGTTTAAATAATTCATGATAAGCTTTGTTGATTAAATAACTGATTGGCTAAATAATTGGTTAAATAATTGATGGTTAAATAATTGTTGATTAAATAATTGGTGATAAGCTTTGTTGGTTAGATAACTGATTGGTTAAATAATTAGTTAAATAATTGATGGTTAAATAATACATGATAAGCTTTGTTGGTTAAATAATTGATTGGTTAAATAATTGGTTAAATAATGGTTGGTTAGATAATTGATGATAATCGTTTTTAAATAATTGACTGGTTAATTAGTTGGCTAATTAATTGTTGATTAAATAATTTTAAATAATTGATGATAAGCTTTGATGGTTAAATAACTGATTGGTTAAATAATTGTTGGTTAAATAATTTTTGGTTAAATAATTGTTGATTAAAAAATTGATAATAAGCTATGTTGTTTAAATAACTGATTGGTTGAATTATTGGTTAAATAATTCTTGGTTAAATAATTGGTGATAAGCTTTTCTGCTTAATTAATTGGTTAAATAATTGTTGATTAAATAATTGATGATAATCTGTGTTAAATAATTGATTGGTTAAATAATTATTGTTTAAATAATTGATTGGTTAAATAATTAATGGTTAAATAATTGATTGGTTAAATAATTATTGGTTAATTAATGATAAGCTTTGTTTCTTTCTTTTTCTTTTCCTTCGGCGGATGATTAACATGAATGAAAATGGTGAGAAGTGTAAGAAGAATGTGATGTTTGAATGCGTTTCTCTGTGTGTGCATGTGTGTGTGTATATGTCTCGGGGCGGGGATCAAATCTGTACTTACCACTTCAAGCCAAGCTCGCCGCCATGTTCCTGATCAGATAAAAATTGTGGCTGCGTTTGCTTTCTTTTTTTATAGAAGAGCGCGCGTTGCCGGTAAACCGGAAGTCGTCCGGGATTGGACAATAAATTGCCCAGTGTCGCATGGTGTGTGATTTAGAAGATTGAAAAAATTGTTGATAACGGAAGGTACACAAGTCGATACCCGATCGTATCGGCTTGGTCACCGTGGAGAGGGTGTATGATGTTGAAAGACCCTAAACCCCAAATGAACCTCGGCTAGAAACATCACTGATGATGTGTACTAAAGCATCCAATAGAATGTATTTTACGGAAGTTGACTGGTTAAATAATTTGTTAAATATTTATTGGATAAATAATTAATTCGTTAAATAATTGTTTCTTAAATAATTGTTCGTTAAATAATTGATTATGAATTTTGTTGGTTAAATAACGAATTGGTTAAATAATTTTTGTTAAATTATTGTTGGCTAAATAATTGTTGGTAATCTTTGTTGTTTAAATAATATTTAGTGTTTTTTTGTTTTCTTTTTCCTAATTTTGATTTGATTGCAGGTGAGACACAATATTTCCAGGAACCATTCAAAGGCAGTAGTACCAGTGCTTCCAGCCTTTCCCTGGCTCTTTATTCTGGACTTTTCTCCTACTCGGGATGGTTAGTTATTCTTGCCTTCTGAGTTCCGTTTTTACATCGATTCTCACGTGATAACTTTTCAATATTCATCTTGACATTTTAGATAACTTGTCCTCTTATTTAAATTAGGTTTCAGCAAATTTTGTGGGTTAATTGGCGAAGATAGAATTTTTTGGCCTGGAGGTTAAGACAAAATGAAACTACGCACACGCGCGCGCGCACACACACACAAAGGCACAGATGCACGCATAATGCCTAACGATAGCAGAAAGTACTCAGATATTGGACAATTCATATTTAAATATTGGAATCCCTCGATTAATGCGCATTCGATTAAAACGTTTTCGATTAGTGCGCTAAAATAGTTATCTACCAAAATTCGATTACTGCATACATAATAGTCGATTAGTCCGGTAAAGCATTCTTCTGTTTAACGATAGTAATTGAAAATTGATTTTTTTTTATAGTTACCGATTAATTAAAAATTTTCTAAAATTTAAAAATGGAAAATGGGTAAGTAATTTGTTTGTTATCTAAGTCATTACAGTAGTGCTAATAAAATTGACGGTTATAAAAAGATCAATTTTATAATATGAGTCGATAATAAAAATACATATTTTAATATTTGTCTCTATTAAATTTTTTTGAATATTTTTATTTTTTTTTCATGTTTATTTTGAAATTCTTAAAAGGAAATTTCTGATTTTTTTGTTAAAAAAATGGACGATTTAATTAGAAACCGAAATTTACATTTATTAAAAAATATCGAAAAAGATAACGCATTTACCATGGAAAGATAAATAAATTTTTCAGGTTGAAATACTAATGATTATGATATGTTTGGAAAATTTGAAGAGGCAATTTCTCAGTATCACCAATTATATGAAGAACACAAGATTACCATGCGGAAAACCACACTAAGTTTTTCCTAAAAAATCATATTAATAAACATTATTAATTTATAGCATTTTTATTGTATCTTCTCATGTGTAGGTATATTTTAATTAAAAAGAACGCAAATTAGGAATTAATTGTGAATGAAACTAAAATTTGAGGTACAAATTGCATCATTTCCTATAAGTGATTATATTCGATTAATGCGTTTTCGATATTTTTATGCGTATATTTTAACGTCACATTACTCGCACTAATTGGGGGGTCTCTATTTACCTAAAACCACGAAGACGATTCGAAACGTAGAAAAAATAACGTTCGTTGTTTTTAGCCAAATTTGTACTCGCACACACACGCACTTACACACGTACACGTACACACACACACACACACACATACATACATACATATATATATATATATATATATATATATATATATATATATATATATATATATACCGGTTGTAACTGCAAAATTGTCCACGTCGTGTTATAGCATAATTGTTCATCCCACAAAATGTTTAATATCTAAAAAAAATCTACTAAACTAATTCAGTTTCTTTTTTCCAGGTTTTCAGATAAGACGTTTAGCCATCTTGATACTATTTGTCATAGGAATCACTGTAAAACGTTTTGAGTTATTCAGCTAGAAAGAGAACAGGTTAAAATCGTTTTGTGTCAACCCCACTGTCTTCTGAACTGAGCAATGGTGGGAGGAAAAAAATCATTCAGCTCTTCAGTGATGATATCAACATTCAGACGCTGGCTTCCATGTTCAAAGTCAATTCAAGAACCATCAAGAGAACGAGGAATAAGTTTTTAAAAAGTGGGAACAGTAGAGAGGAAAACTGGGAGTGGGATGATCATTTCAACTTAAAGAGATCAATTAGAAAAGATCCAACTCAATTCATAAGACTTTTAGCAGGTGACTGAGGAATTTCATCTATGATAGTCGAAAGAAAAATGAAAAAAAAACTTGAAAATTAAATCTTATGGGGATATGTGAAGGTCTATGTCCCCTTCTTCCTGCTAGCATTGATGAACTCAAGCAGAGAATCACTTCCACACTGGATAATGTTACCGGAGACATGCTACAGCGTGTTTGTCACAGGCGTTGCACTTATGAAATCGGTCCCATAATAAACTTATGATGTTCAACGCCTAAACTGTTCAATTTCATTGAGTTAGACTTAGTAGTCTTCAAGATAATTGTTTTAAGATTATGTTAAATATATATATACAGAGTTAGACAAAAGTTTTATGTATGAGTGACCACCCAAGAGTCCTGACTTACATCCTGTGACTTTTTTCTTTGGGGTTAGTCAAAGGAGCAAGTCTACTTGAAGGGTGAATACAAAAAGTTATGTCTTCCATACCTCAAAAATTCCTGGTGAAATCATTTGGCACGATTCCTAGCTTGAGAAACTGGTAGCGAAATCTTTTGCCCATATCGAATTTTAAATAAAACTTCATGCTAAACGTTTTCCTCTCATAAACATTTCTTGTAAAAATTACAGTTAATAAATAAATTATAAGTATTTCAAAAGACAAAAGTAAAATTTAACCAATGCATTACGCCTTCTCATGGGCTTTATCAAGGCAAATTTAAGGATTTTATTTTGCGACAAATATTTATAGACAGAAGTAAAAATGACAGAATTTTTAAATTTAAGAACGCCCATAAGTATATTTCAAACTAACTGAAAGTCAAGGTAAATTATGGAGGATGCTTAGTAATGTAATTTTGTATTTAACACGGAAAAGTGAGTAAATGTTTTTGTTGCTGTTGTTGATCCTTTTATAATGTAATTTACTATTTCTATTATTTTAATCTGAGATTATTTTTTGAAATAACAAAAAGGTTTGAATTTAATCCTTTTCGTTTCATTTTTTTTTAAATTGATAGTCATGAAAAGAAAATTTTCTTTTAGGAAAAAATCCGAGGCACAAATTTATAATTTGGTAAGATTCGATAGAAATGCTCTTAAGAATTTTCCCTCTAAGTTACGTTCTCTTTTATTAAGTATCACATTTAGAGATCAGTGGACGAAACGCGTCGGCTAAGACAATTTTTACATTTATCTTCATTCATATTGTCTTTTTACAGATATATATTTAGTTAGATCTTAATTTTTTACACACACACACACACACACACACACACACACACACACACACACACACATATATATATATATATATATATATATATATATATTGTGTATTTAGGCAGCATTTTTTCATTGATGTATGTTTCATTAAATAATATAGACAAGTTTTGTCTATTTTATGCAAATTCTTTTCATATCGACTGATAAGCTTATTCATTATCATTGAAAGATGAAAGAAAACCACCATATTGATACACATTTTTTAATCCTATCTAAGCTTTCGGCTTACATAAGCCATCACCAAAGATGACAATAACATTACAATATATTAAACAATTCACGGACATGGTTTTTGTTTGCATAGAAGATTTCCAAGCAACGACAAATCGTGCATACGAGACGCTGGAAGCGAAAATCGCACCATGGCCCAAGACATCACACATGATCACGCGAGAGTGAAAACATGTGTTAAGTATTGGAAGCCGTTGGTATAAACCAATGGCTTCTGTTATCAATTATAGGCATTTGAGTATATTTCTGGAGTTTTCATAGTTTATTTTGTTCGGGTTAGTTTTCAGCTGTTTTATGTATATAGCTTCAAGAATTTTTAGTTTTTGTTTATTGTTTTCATGTTTAAATATCATTGTGTTTTCCACAAGGATTTTCCAGAATTGTGTATGCGGCCAGGCATGTTGTTTTAAATGCCTAAAAATGTTAGAGTTATTATTCAAATGTAGTGTCAAGCGTCGAGAAAGCGAGTTTGTGGTGTGACCAATATAAATATTATTTAATTCGTTAGAAATACAATCTCCCAAAGGGCACTTGAATTTGTAAGCTATGTTGGTTTTTTGCAAATCGCTAACGTTGGGGGAAGAATTATTGCGAATAATTGAGTTGGATATACTAGATTTAGTGTAGTATATGATTAACTTAATTTTTTTCTAGGATCTGTTGTAGAAATATTAGTATTTACCAATTTTTTTAGTACATTTTCATCTTGTTTATAATTATTATGCATTTGATTACGATATAGGAGATTAATATGTTTGAGATTAGTTGAAGCAGTATTATATTCTATTTGTTTAGTATTGAGACTTCTAAGAAAGCTAATGGAAAGCTATTATTAATAAGTGTTTGTTTTATATTCTTTAGTTCACTGTAAGAAAATCAGTTTTGTGAATTAGTTTTTGTACGATTTTTTATAATTGCTATTTTGTAATAATATGGAGATTCGGTCTTGTAGTTAAGTGTACACGAATTTATGCTGGTAGATTTTTTTGTATGGCGAAATAGTAAATTTGTTATTATTTGTGTTTATCAATATGTCAAGGAACGGAATTTTATTAGTAGTACTGAGTTCATACGTGAATTTAAAAACAGAATTATTTTGGAAATGATGATAATGTTATTAAGCTTATCAGACGATATGAAAGAAATTTGCATAAAATAAATAGACAAAACTTGTCTATATTATTTAATGAAACATGCATCAATATATATATATATATATATATATATATATATATATATATATATATATATATAAGTTTTATTATTTATCATACAAAATACTCTTGTATATCTTTTCTTTGAGTTTTTAAATATCCAAGAATCCAGTTTCCAGTTCATCCTGCTTTTGCAAGAACTATAAACAAATCACAAGACCAAACGACTCAAAACTTTGAAATTTGGCTCCAGAAAGAAATATTTATGCATGGCCAGTTGTATGTTGCATGCTCAAGAGTAAGAAATCCTAAGAATTTATTCTTCGCTATTTTCTTGAAACATATTGTTTACCATAAAGTCCTATAGAATTAAAGAAATTATTAAACCGCGAAGTAGGGTTTTTTAAAGTATTTTTCCAAACAAATCAGTTTATTAAAAATTTACGAAATTGAACGAAACGTAGAGTTTGTAAATCTCGAGAAATATGTTAGCGATAACTTCAACAATACTGTAAGGATTTCAACACGCGTCAGCCTGTTGAAAAAAAAATTCTGGTGTTTAAAAGTTTCAGATATAAATAAAATATATATAAATAAAATATATAAAATATATATAAATAAATATGATATATATAAAATATATATAAATAAAATATATCTGTAAAAGTACGATATGAATAAAGACAAAAGGAAATCTTATCTTGGCCGACGCGTTTTGTCCACTTATAGACTTTATCAAGGCAAATGTAAGGATTTTATTTTGCGACAACTATCTATAAACAAAAGTAAAAATGTTAGTTTCTCAAAACTTAAATTTAAGAGACTTTCATAAATATTCATCAGGTTAACTGAAAAGTCGAGGTAAATTATTTGTGGAAAATGCCAAGTGAAGTAATTTAATGTCTAATAAACGATAGAGAGTAAATGATGTTGAATTTTTTATACAAATAATATACAAATAATATTTAAGTTATTTTAGTATGGGATAATATATATATATATATATATATATATATATATATATATATATATCAGATTTTTTTGGGGGGAAATATGATAAAGTGGAAATGTTTTTCGTGTAACGTGTTTAGGGCATTAACGGACTTAAGTGAAGTTTACTGCGACTGCAAATGCCTGCAAAAGAGAGTGAACACTGAGAATTTTAAATTTAAATTTTATTTTTTTAAATATATATTTTCATTAATGTGGTAATCGAAGATCCGCCAAGAAATGTCAGATGTTGCCGGAACCTGAACGTAAATGTACTGTCGATGATCTAGCGATTAAAGCACTTTCTATACATTTTTCGTCTACTACAGTAGCATTTTTTTTGCCTGAATGTTTGGAACATTTGCTTTCCGACCATGACGCCTGGTTTCAATTCTTACCACGGTCAGTTTCTCAGGAAGGTGACTTCTTGATTTTATCGGTGTGGGGGAGGCGATTCCAGTGTGCAAAAACCTTTGGATAGTGTCTGAAAACCATATCAAGCCTTATGAGTAAAATTGAGTTGCACTAGCATGAAGTCGGAAGTCATTGTGACCGAGGCTCTGAGCCTGCTGGCGTTGTTCAAATTACAGGACATGCCAGATTATGTGCTCCTTCCCACAAACTGTAACTAAGTTCTGTTCATTATAGTTACATTATAAACCATAGATGTATTCTGTGGGTGGTGGAAAAACAAAACTATGCCCGCAACAAAGATTGGCTAACCACCCTAGCAAACACATTTACCTGGGCATTATATTTTTTTATTGATTCGCTTCTTACGGTTTATTAACTTACTGCAGGTTATTTAAAGCCAGAAAATATTTTTAGATTGTACGATTTTCTTTTTTTAGATAATAATGATTTAGGGATACAGTTCTTACTAATTAATAATGATTTTTTTCATATACAAATCCTACTATTTAATCAATAGTTGGGGGGAGAAGAGGTGGATTTATACCTTTCCCAACTGAATATAACGAACTCAACTGAAATTGGAACTCAGCTCTCTGATTAACAATTCCGAGCCATTATCCATTACACCACCCCACATCCAAGCTTACAGCACCTGATATTCTTAAGCGGTCACCCATCTGTGTACTGACATGGCTTGACGTTGCTTAACTTCGGTGATTGTACGGGAACCCGTATTTCAACGTGACACCGTCTTCCTTTAAGAGGATGAAACGCGTTTCACAAATTTTTCCTAATATTATTCTGATATAAAGAAATGTACATATAGTATTGTTTTATATATATATATATATATATATATATATATATATATATATATATATATATATATATATATATATATATATACATACATATATATATATACATACATATATATATACATACATATATATATATATATACATATATATATACATATATATATATATACATACATATATATACATATATATATATATACATACATACATATATATATATATACATACATATATATATATATATATATATATATATATATATATATATATATATATATATATATATATATATATATATATATATATATATATATAGTATTATTTCATACAGAAAATTACTTAACTGTAATTGTACCTATCAATCTCGGTGTTTTTTTTATCCCCGACTTCAAAGTTTCGTAGAAACATCCACTTTTCAAGGGTCCATTAATTAAATAAATATATTTCCGATTTTTGATTTCTGCGTTTTTTACGTTTTATTTTTTACGTCCCGTTATTTACACGCGCATGCTCATGAGTTTCTCATTTGCTTCCGTCTTCCTTTATAAGCGTAATATTCTTCCAATTATGAATTTGTCTTCCAATTATAATGTAAAAATTTGCGGTTATATTAGTTTATGTTGTATTTGTTATATTATGTTATATTAGTATTTAAATTACAAAGTAAATATTTGTTAAAATGTCGACATTGACCCATTATCTCATTTTTCTTGTTTAATAATTTAATTTGGTTATTAAAAGTCATTATCGATAATTTTTCTTCTAAGCACAATCTACAATTCCTATTGTTAATATTATATGGAAGTACTTTTTCTTAATAATTTCTAAATTAATTTTATGGGGAATATTATTTCCTTTTTGATTCCATATATATTTTGATAATGTTTTATTATTTGCGTATCTGTCTATTTTAAATGACTTTTTCTGATTATTAAATCTTTCTTTAAAAGTTGTTTCGGTAGATTTGTAAAATGTTTTCTTCTTTGTTATTATTATTTGATACAATTGCGTTATATATTATATTATTAATTAAACATTTATTATTAAATGCATCGTTTTTGTTTCGATAATTACAATTATTATTGCTATTTTGTGAATTTATGTTATTCTAATATCTATTATTTTTATTTATTATTTTTTATTATGTTTATTTATTATTTTCTCCATATTATTCATACAATTATAACTGATTTTTATTGTATTTTGTTAATGGTCTTTGATAGTTTACTATTTGTAGGGAAGTGTCTTTCAATTAATTTTTTCCTAATTTTGTTTTTATTATATCATTATAATGTGGGTTAAACAGAATTATATTTCTTTTTCTTTGTTTTTGTATGTAGTGTTTTAAATTATGTATTCTAATTTATTCGAATAGTCCCTTTTTCTTAATGCTCATTTATATAAAAAAACAAAAATGCAATCAGAATCAGTTGATGTTTCTACGAAACTTCGAAATCGGGGACAAATGTGTAAATAATTCTTTGTGAAATTTTTGAAGCGTTTGGCTTTGTTCATTCTATTGCCGAAACTGCAAACAGTTAAGTAAAATAAAAGTCGTTTAGGAAATGCCTTTCGAAGGTCAATCTCTTTTTGTTTCAACAAAGAGATATTGGGTGTGTATAGAGTGGGGTCTGACTGACGTTTGTGGCTGCCGTTAATCAAGGGGAGTTAGGTGGCCAGATGTAGGCGGGTGATTTGGTCGCAGAAATTGTCTGACAGCCATGACTTGGTTCTTTTGCATGTGTGGTATGGTGCAGTCATGTTACTAGACATAGGGTCTTCCAGCAGCCACCTTCTTGACCCAGGGCAGCACTATCTCCTCAAGACACATGATGTAGGCCTCCGTGTTGAGTCAGAGGCACGGTGGGAAGATGAATGGAGGCATAACGTCGCCATCACTAGTGATCACTCCAAACACCTTCGTAATCACCATTAGACTCATCCAACTCTTTGCAAATCCCTACAGTGTCCTCGGATTGTCATCCAAACACTCTAAAATGTTCGTATTGGACCTTCCGGCACAAATGCCAAGCAGTACAGCATACCGTTTCCAAATTTGTGGCGGAATGAATTGCGTTATGGTGGTCTTTTTCTCACAGGCTGTGCCCAACTGACCCTACTATATTATGTAGTCGACTAAATCAAAGACACACAACACGCATGCTCGAAATTAAAAATATAAAATGGCGATAAATTACACATCGCACCCTATATATTTATATTAGTAACAATATTTTTATAAATATTGTAAAATTCTAACATTAAATGATAATACTACTGCATATATGCAGTTTCAAGATTCATAAGTCAATGACATTTTTAGCTTCCTTCGCGTAAATAGGAGTTCACATTTTGAATAATAAAAATTATATGTCACAGTGGGCGAGGGCGCGTCAGGATTTTAAATATGCTTAGGTGGGTTATGGCCAACAAAAGGTTGTGAAACCCTGATTTAACTTCTTGTCTTTAAACTCCCAAATCCTAATAAGCGCTCCCTTTCATTTCTCATATATATATATATGCGTTTAATCACCCTAGTACGCTTATTCGAGAGGGGCACTTAATTTAAATTCTTTGTTGAAATTGGGCGCTTATTCGATTTTAAATCTTGGAAAAATCGAGTGCTTATACGAAAAAGCCACTTATTTTAAATTCCTTGGGAAAATGGGGTGCGTATTCGAAAGAGACGTTAAATTGAACATTTAAGATAATAGAAAGAAAATTTTAAAGTGATTTTTTTTTTTACAGGAATTATTTGAATTTTGTAACTGAAGAACTGAAAAATCCTTACAGGTAATTTTTCATTGTTTTTTGTTTGTTTTTTTGTTTTTTTTTCAAAAATGACTTGTTACCTAATAAAAATCTACTGTTTCTTTGTATCTGTCGCTTCTTTCCTTCACGATAAAGCAGACAGATATTAAAATAAAATAAAATAAAATAAGCGATTCTGAACCTAATTGGAACGACCGACCCACAGGCAAACAGGCAAGTGAAATATACGTTGCCTTAGTATTCAGCTGCTGAAGCGATATGCTTAATATCGAAATACAATTTCAGCAGAGCGCACAGGTGCTACACCGATCTTAGGCAGAAGCGCCAATCCATAAAAGATTAATTCCGTAATTTTTACAAGTTGTAAATATATGTCTCTATTTCTGAGATGAGGTATTGTAATTATTTACAGCATTTAAATTATTCGGCCATTTGTCCTTATCTTTATTGTCATATTCACGACGTTTCAGCCATTGTACGTTCCGGCTTTCTTCAGGTGATATACGTTGATATTTCGAAACTAACCCTTTATGTAGTCCACTTTATTTAATTTTGGGATATCTCAGTTTCAGTTAATTTCCTTTAGTAACTCAACCCTCCAAGTTTTTCTTCCTTCTGCTGTGGTCAGGTATTGACTTGACCCAAAGAGTTGTGAGTTTAATACCTGTTAAAAAAAAAACTAAATGCTCTACATTCAACACCATCACGTGATAAGACACTAGAAGTGTTGAAACAAAATGGCTATTTTTGTAGTGATTTTATAACATATTTATGTTATAATTTTCAAATAAATTATATTTGCTCTACTCTGTATTGAGCACTCTTTTAAGAATAGTATTTTTTGGTGATTGGAATTTATTCCGTATACACCAATCCTATACTTATATATATATATATATATATATATATATATATATATATATATATATATATATATACATAGATAGATAGATAGATTGTATGGATTGTATGTATATGAGTTTGTGACCCTGGGTTTCACGCTTTTGCGATCATCAGACAAACTAGTTTAATTTCTAAAATTGAATCTGTTTATGCTTGTTTGACTATGTTTTGTGGCGAGGGAGGGGAAATATACTTCTGTGTTTGTTTGGGCTGGTACAATCATACGAATAGACACATACATACAGGTGTACGCTTTTTAGTTCACTCAAACACACCCATATAACCAATTTGAGGCCAGGCGCGGATACCTATCAGTGCGTTCAGGCAGACATACATACGTAATTGTAATTCTATTTCGGTGTCGGGACCTTAGATTTTTATATGTTGCGATGTTCATTTCAACAAGGAGCAGGTAGGGTTTTTCCTGGCGCTATTTCAGATCTACTGCATAGGCCGCCAGAGAAACTTATAATTCTACACACACACACACACACACACACACACATACACATGTGTGTAGACGTGCACATACACTGTCATTTGGTTGGGTATTTTCACCACCACTTTGGTTAAGCTGGGTTCTGTTTGTGGTCATGGTGATGATGATGTTTGCTTTTTTTTTTTTTTTGATGATGCTGGTATTTTATTTTTACCCGGCACCAAACATAGTCAAAGAAACATGAATAGATCCAATTTAAAAAAAAATAAACCAGTTTGTCTGATGATCGCAAAAGCGTGAAACCCGGGGTCACAAACTTATATCCATACGACCTATTATCACTGATATTGATTGTACCGCGCTTATAATATATATATATATATATATATATATATATATATATATATATATATATATATATATATATATATATATATATATTAAAAACGACTGACAAGGGGGCTTGTCAGTCGTTTTTAATGAAATGTGCTTGAAAGAAGGATTGCTGCCTAAATACACAAATATATATATATATATATATATATATATATATATATATATATATATATATATATATATATATATATTAAGCCAATACCTTTTCAACAACAACGATATCTTTGAAAGTTCACAGACAAGATATTCGGAGAAAGCATTGCCTCAAAGCAAATGTAGAATTACAGAGTTTCCCGGTGTAATAGAGGTTGATATGCTGCTAAATAAAAATTATATATATATATATATATATTATGTTGGTGCATAATTATCAGGCGTTTTTGTAGGCGAGTTATTTGTTAATAAAAATTGCTGTTTTGTTTACATTTTTGTAATAAAAATGTAATTTTATTTTCAGGTTATAAAAATACGTGTCGATAATAATACTCATTTAAAAATGTTATTGTTAAATTGTTTTTTTTTTTCATAATAAATATTGTTTAAAACACCTGATAATTATGCACCAACCCAATATATATATATATATATATATATATATATATATATATATATATATGGGAGGGTGTAGGCGAATTTTTTTTTCCTGGGGAAATGGGTATGTACTGTTCACAGCAAAAACCTTTACTCTTAGAACAGAATCTGTGGCTTACTTTGGTACTTTTAAGTAGAATTAGTAGTCGTGTCAATAGTAATAGTTGTTGACGTCTCGTATATTGAATGTTACGCTTCGTAAGACGACTCCGAAGCACATTTATATTTTAAGCCAATGCTTTTTCAACAACAACGATATCTTCAGAGAAAGCTTTGCCTGAACAAAGCAAATGTTGAATAACGGAGTTGTCCGATGTAATAGTAATTGATATGCTGCTAAACAAAATCTATCTTTTGATAATTCACTCAACATAAAAGATGTAGTGATATGTAAAATTATTTACAAAATATCTGTAGTTGAAGGTATACAATAGCGTTCAAAATATATGTAACTAAAGCCATGTAATTGTGTACACAATATTTAGATTTCGACATTAAATAACCCATAGAGGTTATTTAATATGCCGCTAAACAAAATCAACCCACCTAAACTAAACAACATATTTCTGTTTTAAAATCATCTTGCCTTTATGTCTAAAATATTTACAATTTATAGTGAAAATAATTTTTAAGAATAAATAATTGTCTTTGCTATTTTCCTTTATTTCTTGTCCAGAAACCTGCCTTTAGCCATCTATATCTCCATTCCTTTGGTCACTATATTGTATGTCTTGGCAAATGCATCTTACTTCACACTGATTTCGCCCTTTGAGATGCTGACCTCAAATGCTGTGGCTGTGGTAAGTTCATTCCTATCATCACTGGATTTGCTTTTGGAACATAAAGTTGATAACAAGAATAAGGGTGAACACTGACATAAAACTATTACACACACGTTTACGGCCAACTACCGCAGCACAATGTTTAAAAAGAAAAGATTAAAAAATAACAACTAGTCGTCTAATAGACGCCCAAGTTTTCCACTCCGCAGTTTTTCGAAATGATGACCAACGACAAGCGCCAATGTGCAAATTAACAAGATTTAATTACAACAAGACCACACATTAAAAACATTTAGATGTGAAAATGCATGGAAAGATGTGTGCTAAACATTTCTATATGGAAAGATGAATGCGTTATTTTATGAGGGTAAAATTTGAAACAAATCTTAGCTTCAGTAATTCTTCTGAAATAAAATAAGGTTTTCTCTTTTCCCTTCTCTCCCTTTCTCTTATGATTCTCTTTACTCTTTTAAATTTAAACCAGTTCGTTCGCTTAAATAGCGGTATCCTTTGATCTATTCTGCTTACTTAAATGTTGCTTTCATTATCCGGTCATTAAGTTTCGGCGCTGCAGAAAATGTACATTTGGTTATGAAGATTCAATGCTGTGTAAATCATAGGTTTAACTGTGCAGAATTTATGTTTTGGATCCTTCGTCTAATTAAGTATATCACATATGCATTTTTTAAGTGACGGTCACGTTTCGCCATACACATATGCTCTTAATGCAAAGCTGTATAGTGTTAAGTTTAATTGGAGTTCGTCTCGTTGTGTGATCTCTCTTGCTTGACTGTAACAAGTAAAAGAGGAATTGTTCGCGCAAGACTCCTCTCCGTTTAATTCTGTGTTGGAGTTTCATGTGAGTTGGGGTCGTCATTCCTTCTCTTCAATTCGGAAAGTCAAACCACATGAGAAATTAATATACACTCCGTTTCCTTCGAGATTCGTCACACAACTGAGTCCTGTCGATCTTTCCCGCTCGATCGTTCGTATCTAGTCATGTGATTCATCACGTGTATGAGAATCTATTTTTAGCTTTGGCTTCCATCTTTATGGTCAGCAACTTCTATTACATACCAAAAGAGAGAGAAGGAGAGTTCGCATATTATATTGTTAGAGAGATGGGAAAGATACGTCACACTGACTTCTGCTCATGCACACGCGATCGAAGTTTGAGCTTGATGCACCAGTTGTCTTGCTGCTGTTACAGTGTAAACATGGCCGCTCTGTCAGTAGTGTTCACCAAGGAGGAACAAAGCGCAATGATTCGATTTCTTTAGTCGGAAGGCGAGTCGGGGACTGAAATTCATCGGAGGCTTTTAACACAATACAACAACAGAGAAATGTGCATGAGAAGAAGTTTAAATCGAGAAGTTTAAAAGTGGCCGGACAAATGTGACACACGAATAGGTCACCCGTCAACCTTTCTTCTAAAGTATTTTCATTCTCTTTCATTATTAGTAGCCCCTTGCACCTTAATGATATTATCAAATTTGATTATTGGTGAATTGATTAAAAAGTCTTGTTGTATTCTCCTGCCTTCTTCAGGATCTGTCTATATTTCTGAAATGGGGTATTGTAACTATTTACACTATTTACGCTATTTACATTGTTCGGGCAGTTGTCTTCACCTTTACGACGTTTCGGTCGTTGTGCACTCCGGCCTTCTTCAGAATCTGTCTATATTTTTTAGATGAGGTATTGCATCTATTTACACTATATACATTGCTCAAACAGTTCTCCTCACCTTTACGACGTTTCGGCCGTTGTGCACTCCAGCCTTCTTTAGAATCTGTCTATATTTTTGAGATGAGGTATTGCATCGATTTACACTATATACATTGCTCAAACAGTTCTGCTCACCTTTACGACGATTCGGCCTTTGTGCATTCCGGCCTTCTTCAGAATCTGTCTATATTTTTGAGATGCAGTATTTTAACTATTTACACTATTTACATTGTTCGGACAGTTGTCCTGACCATTACGACGTTTCGGCCGTTGTACGCTCCGACCTTCTTCAGGTGACATACGTTGGAATTTCGAACCGAACCCTTTATTTTGTCCACGGTGGTCGATTGTTCTAGTTCCACGTGCCAAGCATTTTTGGCCACCTAACTCCCCAGACTGCAACCCCCTTGATTATTATATGCGGGGGCGCAGTTGAGCGAGAGACCAACACAACTCCTTGTGACACCAAAGATGAACTGAAGGCAAGGATTATGGCAGCATTTACGAACTTAAACACGGAGACTGCCCAGAAGAGTTGCAGGAGATTCCGAAGTCGCCTGAAGGCTGCGGTTGAAGCTAATGGCGATTTTATTGAGTAAATGTACTCTTTAGTATTTCAAGATATTTTTGTGTTATTTTGGTAAATATATCTGTTAAAATGAGATGTCAGCGTTATTTTCGTTTCTGCGTAATTTAGACGACAATTTATCCATCGCACCCTGTAAATAGTTCCCTAAATCGATGGATAAATTGTATAAATCTCAATGATATTTTTATAATGACTGTTTACACAAAGTAAACAACATTTTAATATTTTCGAGTTTAATTAAAATCTCGAATTAATAAAATAATTATATTAATATGATGTTAAAATATTCTTTAATCAAATAATCTACTCGTAGCTACTCTTGCGTCATCGTCATCTTCATTAAAATAAAGCCATTTATTATGAGAAGCTAAATCCCTGTCTTCTTTTAATAGTAAATGTTTGGCGCTTGCCTTACTCGGTTGGCGTCATTCGATAGTGTGCGTCTGAAAAATCTTACTTTTATCGCAATCGCGGTCGTCTTTGCTTCTTTTGGTTAAGATCAAAATGTAGTATCTGTTCTAATGGAATTAATCTGATTCTCCCTTTCCACTTCTATATCGCCTTCTTTCTTTCACTGAAACCAAGTAGTGTCTTTCTCCCTCTTTCCACGCGATCAATAGTCCCTTATTTGTGAGGTATTGGCAGGGCGTAACAGTCGAGCGACGTAAAGAAGCACGAGACAAGCGCAATTAAAATAGGATTTTTATTTATAATTACTTATAATTAAATAATCTATTCCTTGGTCATCATTCTTATCTTCAGTAAAATAAAGCAATTTATTATTATGAGCCAAATCCCCTGAATAATTTTAAAATAATTCAGCAGACGATGTTGTTTTATTTTCTAGTAACTGGATCTTTAACGATTGCCTTTCTCGGTTTCTGTCGGTCGATACTGTCAGTTTGAAAAATGTAAATTTTTACCGAGGTCGCCATTTCTTCTTTTAGTTAAGATCAAAATGTAGCATCTATTCTAATTAGCTTAGTTTGTTTCTCTCTTTCCACTTTTATCTTTTCTTTTCTTTTCCTTCCTTCCTTCCTTCCTTCCTCACTGAAAGCAGTAGTGTCTTTTCCTCTCTTTCCAATTCTATCTTTTCTTCTCCTTTCTTTCTTTCTTTCTTCCTTTCTTTCTTTCTTTCACTGAAAGCAGTAGTGTCTTTTCCTCTCTTTCCACTTCTATCTTTTCTTCTCCTTTCTTTCTTTCTTTCTTCCTTTCTTTCACTGAAAGCAATAGTGTCTTTTCCTCTCTTTCCGATTCTATCTTTTCTTCTCCTTTCTTTCTTTCTTCCTTTCTTTCTTTCTTTCACTGAAAGCAGTAGTGTCTTTTCCTCTCTTTCCGATTCTATCTTTTCTTTTCCTTCCTTCCTTTCTTCCTTCCTGGCTTTCTTTTTTCCTTCCTTTCTTTCTTTCACTGAAAGCAATAGTGTCTTTTCCTCTCTTTCCACTTCTATCTTTTCTTCTCCTTTCTTTCTTTCTTTCTTTCTCTCTTTCTTTCTTTCACTGAAAGCAGTAGTGGTTTTTCCTCTCTTTCCACTTCTATCTTTTCTTCTCCTTTCTTTCTTTCTTTCTTTCTTTCTTTCTTTCTTCCTTCCTTCCTTTCTTTCTTTCACTGAAAACAGTAGTTTCCTTTCCTCTCTTTCCCACGCTATCAATGGTCCATTATTCATGAGGTATTGGCAGTCGTGCGAGTTAATAAAGAGAAACACTAGCGCAATTCGAAGAGGATTATTCATTGTTATTATTAGGAAAAATTAGGATTTCTTCCTTAAATTGCAATTACCTACGTAGCCATATATGATATATCTTAACATCTTCGACATGGTGCAAAGTTAACGAGCTTGCTTCGTTAGAGAAATTACATTTGCGTACTATCCTGGGTGGGTGCTCCATACTTTCGGCCTTGTGCTACATGCATGCTACGCTTTGTAAATTGTTATATGTCCATATCTACAATATTAACTTATATATTAGTTGATTCTACAAATTCTCTTGAAAGTAATGTAGGTGTACATTTTTTCCTTTTAATCAGTGAGTTTTGGTGACAACACATCCTCCAGACAGTACCTTTCTTCTTGTACAAAGAAGGGGAAAGGTCAGGCTAATCATTGATGCCTGAGGCGTGCCAAAAATGAAATGCCGTGAGAACATAAGCAATTTCTGACACCACCTGCATGTACGTTATGACTTTGGGTCAAATCTACCATCGTAGGGGAAGGGGAAGCCAATTTCAACCCATTTCACAATTAAGTGAAAGACAAAAATCCCAGTAAGTCCATTTGTCAAGTTCCAGATTTGGCAATGTTTACACTTGAATTCTACAAAAAAATGACACTATAATATATTATTGCATTTTTTAAATTCTCTATTGCATTCTTTCGCAGACTTTTGGTAACAAAATCTTTGGTGTTATGTCTTGGATTATTCCTGTATTTGTGGCTCTCTCGACGTTTGGCGGTGTTAATGGACTGCTCTTCACTTCAGGAAGGTGAGTAGCGTCTGGATAAACAGGATAAGCAATGACCAAACTCACTAACATTTTATTTTAGTCAAGTTAAATATAAATACCAAAAGTAAAAGATCTACAATTCATTGTAAATTAATACACTAAATTCCACGTGCAGTGTAACATATATATATATATATATATGAAATGGAAAAAGTCCGACAATTATTTTAAGACATTTTTATACATTCTTTTTATAGATAGAAATATTTAAGTAAATGCTCTGTTTATAATAAACAGTATTAAACATTTACAGGCCTGAATGTCCGAGAAATTTTCATAGAAAATATTCGTTCTACGACAGGAATCGAACCTGTATCCTATACGGAACCGTCATATAGCCTGACGTGCCTTTAACCGATTTGGCCACAGAGGAGTGTTCGGTTAGCAAGGTCGAATTTACTGCCTTTAAACTTCAGTCTTCCATGTATCTCTCTCGTACATTCATATCTGCTCAAAGCGTATCCAAATGTAAACAAATGACGTCACACATTATGAAATGGACAAAGTCCGACAATTATTTTAAGACATTTTTATGTTTATACAATCTTTTTATAGATACAAATATTTGTCTACATTTGGATACATTTATTATAAACAGAGCATTTACTTAAATATTTGTATCTATAAAAAGAATGTATAAACATAAAAATGTCTTTTGCACGACTCTTCGGCAGAATTGAGTCACTGTGTGTTTATCTAAAAAATCTAAAAATAAACACGCTAAAATTCACCTTCATCCCTGCCGTGCGCCGACGGTTTACTGGTAGAAGTTCCGACTGACGCAAATTCAGTCGGGATTCGATCCTAGCTAGAGGCAACCGGACGTCTAGCCACACTGATGTGGATGACAAAAATATATATATATAGATAGATAGATGATAAAAATATAGTTTTAAATTATGCTATATTTATGAGTTAAATTTAAGTTTTAAATTATGCTATATTTATGAGTTAATGTGCTCGATAACATAAAAGTGGACATTGAGGTCAACACCGAGCGACGACAGTCTGTTTCATTCTTAGACGCAATCATCAGGCCTGACCCTCTTAACACGAATCAGACGTAAAGAGTCTATATTGAGGGCCGCATACTGAAATACTGAAATTGATTTTGATGTGCTTGTTTACTTCTACTGTTAAATTTACTGTCATTAACAAACGGACATGATCGATTCTCGTATGCAACCAGGTGTGATTTTTTTAGATTTCTGTCCAAGAAATTAGGCCTATAGAGGGCGAGGCATATGTGTGCGGGCGCCTATAGTTATTGCTGCTGAAAAAAAACTTGTCAGTGATTTTTAAAATCATTAATAAAATCACTAGGACGCAAAAGGTTACTGAGTTAGAGAATATGAGGAAAAAAATTACCATTAAGTAGAGAGGACAATAAAAGAATGAGAATTAAGAAGAGAGAAGATAACGATTGGCATTGCGTTTAAAATTTTTGAAGATCAAAATTGACTGGGAAGCAAAAACTGCAACAGAGAAAAGTTATAGTAGAAACTGTTAGCATAGACCTTACGGTTACATCTAGGTATTTCAATTTTAAAATGATGAGACCTCACCGCCAATCTAGTACTGCGCTTAAATTCATAAATTCTAGGAACCATAGAGGAAAGTTCATCAGAACAATTACCATGAAAGTATTTATAGAAAAGGCAGAGGGAAGCTATGTTACGGTAGTGGGAAAGGAACTGAAGTGTTGTAACCAAGTAAATGGTTAAGAAATAACAAAAACAAAACAAGAGATTGCAGATAAATCGTGTTATTGAACAGTAAATACAACAAAAGTGTGTTACACTACTTGGGAGTGTGTGTCGGTTGACCAGCGTTCAATCTATATCACTGTTCTCCCGAGGCTTACTTTCCTACTAATTTTATAGTAAGTGGAAGAGTCCATAATAGACTCGTTAGAGGGAAGACACCACAACATGAAGCCGATATGCTAAGTCAGGACCAATAACTTTGCAGATTCTTCTTTGGATTTTATCAAGAGTCTCTAAATTAGAGACAATTAGGCAGCAATATTCAAAGCAAGGACGAATGGTAGACTTACATATATGTAAAGTAGATTCTGGCGACAAAAATTGTCTAGAACGACATAGTGAACCAACTTTCTTAGCTGCAGATTTACCAATTGATTCTATATAATCGTTCCATTCATTTCAGCGGAAAACGTTAGTAGGAAAAGACACAATGAGTCACTATCCTGGAGGTTAGCATCAGCCATGCTGATGGAAGGTAGAAATAGTTCTCTCAGGTGATTAAAAGAGAGCAGTTTCGGTTTTGAGGCGTTAAAATTAACAAGCCACTCCTTGTCCCATTTAACAACAGTTTGTCGGTTATTATTGAGATTAGCAACCAATTTGACTTTTGTACCTCAAAATTTAGACATCGAAACTTAAAGCAATGTCATTAAAAAAGTTTAATATTTATATCCTTTTTTTCAGATTGTTCTTTGTTGGAGGTCGAGAGGGTCACTTGCCAGAAATTTTGGCAATGATTCATGTCCAAAAGTTTACACCCTTACCAGCCATTTTATTCACAGTAAGTCCAAAATTTAGCTTTTGTGCAAATCATCGAACTGTCTGAATAGATACGGGGGTGGTGCTGAATGGTTCATAGGTTGACTATGAAAGTTATGCTAGAGCTGTGAAATCTTGCATGCATTCATTTCAACTCTTCTTATTAATAACTGCATTGTTTCTTTCCAGGTCAACTGACTTCTGACTGTTCAAAGAAGACTTCAAATATAACTAGTAGCGACTTCTCTGAAAATCGAGGAAATTTAGCATTGTGGTGTCATCAAGTACCCGCAAAAAAGGGTTTAGCCCCAATGACATTGCTGTTGATATGGCTGTTACATTAGTAGTCCCTTCCAGCTTTATCAACAGTGCAAAAGTGGGCAGCTGAAATTCGAAGGGGAAAGGAGAGTCTTGAAGATGACCCAAAGTCTGGACATCCTGCAGCTACTACCCCCGACGAAAACATTGATCGTGTTCACCACATGGATGACAGGCGATTGATTATAAATCAAATAGCCAATACTATTAGTAAAGCCCGCGAGAGAGTTCTGGATATCCTGCACGGTTGGTCCCACGTCTTCTGACACTTGATCAAAATTGTACTAAACTGGTCACATCACGGGAAAATCTGACATCGTTCCAGGCGACTTTGGCTAGTTTCCTTGAACGTTTTCTGATGTGCAAGACACCATCAGATTCGAAGAAGTCCAGTTGGAAGACTATCGTAGCATACTTACGGACGATAATGTGCATGTTCCCATTCACATAAATACAGTAGTAAATACTGTATGTTGGTCGGCAGTTGGAGATTCATTGTGGAATTCATTTGACTCACTTCAAGCAGTTGACTACTTCTACGCGCCACTGAAGTATCTTATATGTGTTGTTCGTGTCCTAAGTATTATCGTTTATTACCAACCTTCGTGTGATTATTCTATTCAGTAATCTTCCCTGGGTTACAACAAAACAACTCCATATGCAGTGTCAAGAAAAGAAAGTTGAAATGATATGATCACGCCATAAGAGCCAAAATTATTTCCACATCCGACAAGAAGATACCACGTTAGGCAAAAGAAGAAGGCAGACAAGGGGCAAAATAGGCTGACAACGACACTAAGTGAACTGGAAGATACTTTACATTAACTCAGATATTGGTGTACAAACGAGACATAGGGTGGAAGCTTGTTTGCTGCGCAGCGACCCTAAGACCATACCAGATCATGGGACTGAATATGATTTTGATAATGAAATTGTTCGGACAAAATATCTGTAAAATGACAGGTTTCACTTTTTACTAATGTCTGTCTGTTCGTCTAACACAATGATGTCACAGTACTAAGCAACGCCAGTTTACCAGCCCAGCATAGTAACTTACAGATACTAGTCTAAAACGCTAAATAACAACCTACCATTCCTGCAAGGAAATACGTTCTCACGGCAAGATATGTAAGTGTCAGATATTACAACCAGAACCGATTTAGTATTATAATTATTTTACTTTGTCTATATCTCTGAGATGAGGTATTATGATTATTTACATTATTCGGACAAAGGCGTTGGTTAGATCCAGTGACTAGACCCAAAGAGTTGTGAGTTCAATACCAGGCCACAGCAGTGGTGAACCAAAAACTTGTAGAGTTGAGTTAAAGGGAAACAACTGAGACATCCGGAGGAGGCATGGCATGTAGAACTAGAACAATTTACCTCTGTGGACTAAATAAAGGGTTCGGCTTGAAATTCCAATTACCTGAAGAAGATCGGGGCGTACAACGGCCGAAACGTTGTAGAATATAAATTCATATTAATTTTATATTCATTTATTTAAACTATATTTTAATATGGAATATATAGAGAAAATTAAAATAAATTTATTGAACTAATGAAAGTGTTGGATTGAAATACCTTTTTACTATTAAGTCAGTTTATCTACGAGACATTAAAATCTCCTCAACATCCCTAACATGGGCCATTAACTACAGTCCCCCCCTCTCTCTCTCTCTCTCTCTCTCTCCATATATATATATATATATATATATATATATATATATATATATATATATATATATATCATATGAGGCAACTTTTCTTTCGAAAAGGTGGAATAACAAATTTACACAATATTTGTGGGCGGATCCGAATTCATATAGTACAATACAGACCAGACACCAGCACCAGTTTACAATTAATGTGTGGGCTGGAATTGTAAGTGACTGTCTGGTAGGTCCATATGTTCTCCCTGCACGTCTTATAGGAGCTGACTACAGGAACTTTATTTTGAACACTTCCAAACCTGCTAATAAGTTTAAAAAACTACGAAAAGCATTCTACACGTACACACATACGCGCAGACGGACTCATGGCTGCACGCTCGCGAACGCACACACAGAGACACAGACACATACACACACACTTTGAAAAAACTTGCACCAACGAAAAGTGCATATAAAAAAGAAAAATCGGGAAGTATAAGCAGTCAATTACTGATACCCTTTGACGAGTGGATAGTGTGATTCCCGGAGGGTCCCGTCTACGAAATTCGGGATGCTGAGGGTAGCATCAATCAGTTCATGACTAAACTTTTACTTGTAATAATCATATATGTTCTACCCGAGAGTACGCATCCGTGTCAAACGTGTGGGTAATCTCGAAGACAGCAAAATAAACACCTTAGAGCAATTAAGACTCTGAAGACGAAGTCCCGTTATATATATATATATATATACATATATATATATATATATACATATATATATATATATACATATATATATATATATATATTTGTCATCCACAGACAGACTGTTTCGCAGTTCATCAGTGTGGCTAGACGTCCGGTTGCCTCTAGCTAGGATCGAAACCCGACTGAATTTGCGTCAGTCGGAACTTCTACCAGTAAGCCGTCGGATGAAGGTGAATTTTAGCGTGTTTATTTTTAGATTTAGATAAACGCACAGTGACTGACAGTGACTCAATTCTGTCGAAGAGTCGTGCAATATTAGCTTAAATAGACACACTTCGCATATATATATATATATATATATATATATATATATATATATATATATATGCGAAGTCTTGCAGTAAAGTTGAAAAAGTGTGACACAGTATATATATATATATATGCGAAGTGTGTCACTGTGTCACACTTTTTCAACTTTACTGCAAGAGGCCGTATCTCAACATATCCTACCATTTTGGAATTTGGCCGACTCCGTGAGCAAATTAAAAACCTTCCGGAGCGGATCCGGACCCGCAATCCCAAATTTTAGATTACCAAATTTTCATTACTGCGATTGTTTTCGGATTCCTGATAAAAACAACTTTCTAACTTTCAATATGAAAATGAAAAATATTTGAAGAAATATTTAAAGGAAAAAAATTACAGTGTTTCAAAATAAAATTGTCCGTGTTTTCAACTTTACTCCTAGAGGCCATAGCCCAACATATCATACCATTTTGGAATCAGGCCGAATCTGTGTGGAAATTAAAAACATTTCGGATCGGATCCAAGTCAGCAGTCCTGAAATTTTGGATTCCCAAATTTTTATTACATTGATTTTTTTTTTACGCGACTTTTTGTGACGAATTTTTATTCGTCACAAAAAAATTGTACGATAACAAAAAAATTTTTTTTTTTGTACGTGTTAAAATAATTTATTGAACTAAGTAACTAATAATAACAAAACAAAAGTCATTGAAACAAAGCAAGTTCAGTCGACCAATGATGACAATTCCAGAACAACGTAACTATAAACAATTTTTTCTATCCTCTGCCAGCCGCTATGATGGAGAAAGCATTACCTCGAACCGTCGCCAGTGAGACACGCTGCAAGAGCCACTCCGTTTCGCGAGGCTCGTTCCTTAATCGAGACGCAATCGCGCCAATCCTCCGAAGGAACGCCATCGAACGAGGGCCAATAACCCCTGAAGTCTTCACTGCCACAGGAGTAAAAAAAAATCTATCAGCAAGAGAAGAATATTTAGCTATTTTTTTTATCAATTTTTATAGCTTAGAAATAAATTTGGGAATAATCAAAATTAATTGCGAAATCCAGCGAAAGTCACTCATGAAATAAAAATAATTGTTTGTACGGAAAGCAAAGACCTACATACATTAAATTCTCCTTAAAGTAAATGGTGGTAATAGAATTCACGCTGAACTTAATATCAATGCAATGCTTAAATGCAGCGATTAATTTTGAGTTCTTCTGTAGTTTGTTGTCGCCTGTCGCATTTACTCTTCCTTACTTATTGTGATGAAGACACAATTAAGAACCCTCCGCAGGAGCTAGCTTAAATGACACCTGATGGGTGAGAAGTGCGAGAGAAGAAACTATTGGGTGCTACGAAGATACTTCCCACATATACCCCCAAGAATGCCTCCCATATGATAGTAAGACATTATCCAGATGAAGACACCATTGCCTTACCCTTAGGTCTATGGGGGAGGTATTTCTGCTGCATCCTGTAGTAGCATAGTATTTACGTTTACTTATGATTTCAACAGTAAAATAATGCGATCTAGTTACAAATTTAGTACTACGCTTAATTTAGTACTAATTTACTACAAATTTAGTTATTAGTACAAATTTAGTACGACCTTTAAATTCATGAAATCAGCGTACCAAAGAGGAAAGCTTTATCAGAATAATTACCATGAAAATATTTGTCGAAAACGCACAGAGGAGCTACGTAACGGCGAGGGGAAAGTGACTGAAGCCGGGATGCCACGTCAGGACAGATAACATTGCAGATTCTTCTTTCGTTCATTTCAAGAATCTATAAAATTGAAAAGTGAATGCAATTGCAAAATATTCTTTCAAAACTTAAATGACATAGCAATCCTCCATTATGACATTGAATACTAGACAGTCCCCATTAAGCAAGATAGCAGAGGAAAGAAAGAAGAAAAGACTATGTATTAACTATACAAAGGCAGGATGCATGACAGCCAGCAAAAGATACAGTCCCAAGTATGAATTAAGTATTGGGGATATCAAAATGAAGCAAGTATAGAAGTGAGACTCGTGAGAGGCGACGGAAAGTGTGGAATCGTAAATTGATGACGTTTAAGACTAGAAGAAGATGCCTTCTGGAAACACTGCAAACAATTAAGAGATAAGAAAATATCGATAGAAACAAATATATCTAATCTCATATCCACAGAGAAGAAGGAAAGACTTGCGCCGACAGAGATGTGGTTCTACAGAAAAATACTGAGAATGCCATGGACGGGACATGTGAACAACGAGGAAGTTTTAGGAATAACAGTATGTATAAAGAAACTGATACTTACAATCAAGAAGAGACAAGTGAAATGCCTGGAACAGAAGATAAGGAAAGAGGGCTGGGAGAAATTGATACTCACAGGACAAATTGAAGGCAAGAGAGAAACATTGATTTAACGATTTTTTGTAAATGAATAAAAAAAAATAAGGGACTAGGAGTCATAGTATTATTTACGTCGTCTCCTCACTGAGACGTTGATGTGACACAAGGTCGGGTTTGCACCTGGGCCAAGGACAAAAATTGCCCAGCAACCGCAAATGTCGGTGGCGCTGGTCTCGGTAAAGACTACCGATCTCCCTTCTCTAGTACAATGGAGCGGTGCAGCCTCGGGAAGCTGTTCTCCGAGACAGGGCACCTGGCAGTATTTATTTTCCTTGGCTGCGCCTCTGCCAGCGGACAAATCCACAACCGAGTCGCACTCTACTCGAAGACAAAGATGCAACTGTGAGATGATAAACCCTACTTGGCATATACACATCGACGTATGGTATAATGGTTAGCAAGTACGACTGAGTATTGAGTTCGATCCTCACTGGGTTCCCCATACTTTCGTCCTTGTGCCACATGTAAGCTGCGCTTAGAATGTCACTAGGGGTTATAGTAAGGCGACAAGCATTGCTGGGAGCTACAAATTATATGTGAAGCTGTGGAGAGTAATTATCGTTAAGGTCTCGGTAAAAAAGTAAAAAATAAAAACAACAAAATATTAAGAAATGCGGACATTTTGTTAGGCACAAAGAGTGATGAATTACTATGTAATATCTAATCTCCTATAGGGGAATGAATGCAAGACAATTCCATCAAAGATAAAAAGATGACTTGAAAATCTAAAGGTGCAATTCTATGAAAATAAGAGAACACCATGAATGGAACATGCTAGCAACAGGGAAGTTTTAAAGAAAAGTGGAAAAAAAACACGAAATTATATCAAAATCACAAAAAAGAGAAAAGAAGGCTTGGCAAATTTAACACTCTCATGACAAGACGGACAAGGAGAAACGAAAAGTTTGTCTAAATCAATGAGAGAGCAAGGACAAAGAGGCATAGTAACGAACTACAAAGGACACATCACCTATTATCAATGAAGAAATACATTACTCACTTCCTAACTGTGCTCACATCCACTGTTTAGTCTTCATTTAACATTCAGCAAGAGAATTTCAGTACGTACAATGATATACTTCCAAAAGTTCACTCATATGGCTTAGTGGATAAAAGTGTTGGTCGAAATAAATTTAAAAAATGACTTGACCCAAAGAGCTGTGAGTTCAATACCTGGACACAGCAGAGGGAACAAAAACTTGGAAAGTCGAATTACTAAAGTGAATTAACTAAGACTGATATATCTAAAAAGGAGGTGGGGGCTGACACGTGGAATTAGAACAATCTACCCCTGTACACTAAATAAAGCGTCCGGTTTGAAATTCCAAAGTATATCACCTGAAGAAGGTCGGAGCAGTAAAGATGACGACAACAGTACGAATGATGTAAATATTTTCAATATTCGTGTTTGTTTATTTATGTACGTCTATTTCATCATTTGTCTTGCTTTCTAGTGTTTTTGGTCACCTAACGTTTTATATATTAAAAATGTTAATTTGGAGGGAGCTTCTAAAACACGTAATGTCTATAATGGTTATATACGTACGTTACATATGTTCCAAACGTTGTCAATACCGGATATAGTGGAAGCTTGTCTCTATAAGCTTCAACTATCTATAAAATGCTTCCGTGACATACGTCTGACAATTAAGTACAGCTGCAAGCTGGAGAATAGGTGAAGGCGGACAACTGGCGCCTCATAACCAGCTGATTCGAGAGCATGTAGTCTGGGTAGCGCACGGTTACCATATACCATCGCCCAGACCTACGCCCTGTAGACGTTACTCTAGTCTCATCACCAAAGTATTGAAGTTTGACCAAACAGGGCGTTACCTGTTATATATCGCGAGATAAATGGATGCCAACTTAGAATGCGTCTATGCCAGAAAAGGGTCGTTTTAAACTTATTATTATGATATTTTTTTCTTCTTTTTTTTTTTACAGAAATGCACAGTTCCTTGGGTAAAACAACTTTCTCTATTGTAAAGTGGTTTCAGGTAAATCCATAACCATTTTCAAGATAAAAAAATGTCTGCAAATATCTGCTTTTTTAATGCCATATCCCTTCAGGAGGTAGGCGATCATGGCTCTCCACTGATTCCTTTTTCTTTATTATCTGTGAATTACTATGTCTTTTGGGGGAAGTGGTTTCCCGTTGCTTTCTCCAGGGTTTGGGATTCAGAATAGTCTTTCTTCTAGATTAGTTGCCTCTAAGGCTAGAGAATCTAGTCTACTCTACTATTTAACCCATAACTAGTGGAACAGGGCGTAATCCGCCAGGACTTCCAGCAGATCTGCCAAGAGCCGGAGAACTGGAGGGACTGGGTGGCTTTCGTGGGCTAAACGCCTTTTAGCAGCGGAAACGGCCGCTAGTGGATGAAGACACAGATTCATACTTTTCTCAAGACATTTTGCTAGAAATTGAACGCAGCAGATTGAGCCGGAACGCTATTTTTCTTTCAATCCCAATATTCGTCACCTTTGGAAAATGACTGAAAAACCGTACAACGGGTTGACCCACACCTTGTGAGTGAAATTGGGTCCGTTCATCATAGTTACAGTATCAACCACAGTTGTGGGTATTGAACAAACACAAATGTGCCCTAGCAGGCGTCTACAACGGGGATTAGATAGCCGCACTAGTAGACTGGCATCATCGGATATGAGTGGATGCACCATTTTTTACAGTCTATACCCAAACCAATGCCGTTTCAGATCTTTTTTTTTATATCATAACTATGCTGTTAAATATACAGGGTGACTGAAAAGTAATTCCCTATTTTGTGCATGTTGGACTCTCCCGTCTAACTGTAATTTTTACAAAACGGGAGAATCCATCATACATAAAATAGGGAGTTATTTTTCAGTGACCCTATAATTTGTTTTAACTTGTCCTGTTTCAGCATTGTGTATTTGCGTGATCTTTTGACACTTACTGTAAAAATCCTTTTTTTCTTCTTTTTTTAGGGCTTAATGTCCTTAGTTATGCTTATATCAGACGATGTCTTCGCCTTGATCAACTACATCAGCTTTGTGCAATGGTTCTCAGTTGGGCTATCAATTGTAGCTCTTCTGTATTTGAGGTACTCTCAGCCGGATCTTAAAAGACCTATCAAGGTAAGTCATATCTTGTACTGAAGATCGTTAGTCCTGGCTATAATGATAAACTACATCCAAACAGCAAGACTTATAATCAGGAGGTTTTCAGGAACGTGGAACTACCTCGTAATTACTGCTGTTCCCCAGGTCCACCCTGACCCGGGGTGGTAGCACCTGTTAGTGTCCAAGCCAGTGTTTCTCAATTTTTTAACAACGGCACACCTAGGTGCAAATGAAAATATGGAACACGTAACAAAATTTTAAAAGGTTATACATTTGAATGTTATGAAATAAAACCATAAATTTTGAATTAAACAAAGACCAGGCAATTCGACGAACGTAGCATCGGACAAGCCGTTTAAAGCCAGTTGGTTTGACAATTTTAAGAGGACCGTCATTCACTCCGTTTTCAGACATGGTAAAGCAGAAAGCGCGGATATGAAAACAGCTGATGATTACCTCAAAATTTTTTCCGAAATTATAGCAGCCAAAGGATACATTCCCCAGCAAATCTTCAACTGTGACGAGACAGGACGTTTTTGAAAAAAGATACCAAGGTGGGTTTATATAACGGTAGAGGAAAAGCGGATGCTAGACCACAAATCCATGAAGGATAGGCTAACCCTTGCACTGTGCGCCAACGGAAGCAGCGACTGCAAGATTAAGCCACTGCTCGTTTATTATTTAGAAAACCCCAGGGCCTTTAAGTCACGTAAGATTCTGAAAGAAAAACTGCAGGTTATGTGGAGGACAAACCCACGGGCGTGGGTCATCGGTCAGTTCTTTGTGGAGTGGATAAAGTTGGTCCTGACGTTAAGAAATATCTCCTGGAAAATAACCTACCCTTGCAAGCGCTTTTCGCCATGGAAAATGCACCTGCTCACCACCGAACCTCGAAGATGACATCCTCGAAGAGTTCAAGTTTATAAAGTTTCTCTATTTTCCATCCAGCACCACCCCTATCCTGCAGCCCATGGACCAGCAGGTGATTTCTAATTTCAAGAAACTCTTTACCAAGCATCTGTTCCGCCTCTGCTTTGAGGTGACGGAGAACACAATCTTCACCCTTCGAGAATTCTGGAAGGACAACTGTAACCTCGTAATATGCCTCACAGTTATCGATATGGCCTGGCAGGGTGTTATAAAGAGGACCATGACCTCTACGTAGAAGCTGCGGCCTTAGGTTGAATCTGAAATGGACTTTAAAAAACCCGAAACCGAAGCGGCAGTGATGAAGGAGACAATTCAAAGCGATGAAGCCACTAAGACGTTGTGGGGTGGTTGTTGAGGGTGAGTGAATATGAGAAAAGAAAAACATTATTAAGGAGAGAGAACAACAAAAGAACCAGTATTAAAAAGAGGGAAGATAACGATTGACATTACATTAAATTTTTGACGGTCAAAGTTGACTGGAAAGGAAGAATCCGGAAGGGAGTTTCACAAAGGAGAAGTGCGATAGAAGAAACTGTTATCATAAAATTTACGGTTACATATCGCCATTTCAACTGAAAAATGATGAGACCATGCCGCCAATCTAGTACTGCGCTTAAATTCATAAATCTAGGCACCATAGAGGAAAATTCTTCTGAATAATTACTCTGAAAATATTTATAGAGAAGACACGGGGAAGCTACGTTACGGCGGTGAGAAAGGGACTGAAGCCGAGATGCCAGGTCATGGCCAATAACAATGCATATTTTTCTTTGTATTTTATCCAGAATCTCTAAATATATAGCAAGAACAACAGACCAGATGTAGCAGCAGTATTCAATGTACGGATGAATGGTAGACTTATGCGTAAGATAGATTCTAGGGAGAATCACCGTGAGCCAACTTTCCTAGCAGCAGACCTAGTAATTGATTCAATATAATCTTTCCACTTCATGTCATCGAAAGATGTTTGCCTGAGAAGACACTCTCCCGGGGGTTATCATCAGTCATACAGTTGGAGGGCGAAAGGGGTCCTCTGAAACGATAAAAAAAAGTCGTTTCGTTTTGGGGATGATAAGATTAACAAGCCATTCCTTGCCCCAGTTAACAACGGATTGTAGGTCATTTTTTTAGATCAGCTTCTAATTTGACCATATCTTAAAAAACTCTCGACACCTGTCCATGACTCTCTCCTACTGCTCTCGCCCATGAACAGTTCCTGTTCCTAGAACCTTTAATCATATCGAATTTTGTATTTGATACACAAGATTGAGTGGGAAAATTAAATACAATCGATATATAAAATAATAATGATAAATGATAAAAGAAAAAGGAATACATTTTCTTATGATGAAGGAACTGAAAATATGATTACCCAACTTGACTTTGTCAAACGCCGTTAGGCGACGCTGGTTAAGTCTATAAAATGATAATGTTTTCTTCCTCTCTCACTTTTTTCGACTTGCTTCAAGATGTTTGTACAACATGGCAATGACGTCCCCGCTGGCGAACGTCTCGCTTCCCTTGTCCGTTGATGACTGAATTCTCTTTTCACTTTCTAATGCGTGACGTTCGTACGTGTCTTTCAAAACCTCTAATAGGAAATAAATCAACATTTTCTTTGGTTGTTCCAACTCAGGGCAAGGCTGGCTTGAGCTCAGTCATTATAACCACGCCGATACTCCACCGATGAAGTGCGATATGTTTTTCTTTGGTTATTCAAACGCGACCATTATAGCAATGCCTAGCCTTACTACACTAACTTCTGAACCAAGAAAAAGAAAATAGACATACCTTAACCATGTTTAAACCTTCCAGCGATAAAGTACAAACTTTTCTTTGGTCGTTCCAACTCTGCACAAGGCTGACTTGCTCTTGACCATTAATACGATAACGATACTTACCCCTGGGTCAAAACGAAAACGGACATAAAAAGTCCGTGGTAGAAACCCTAGTTGTCTGTTTCTCTTTACTTGTTTGCATATGAAGACGCACCCACCTTCAATATATATCAAGACGTAGCCTTTTAAATTACATGAGTACGACATAGGAAATTATTAATTCTTCCCTCTTTTTTATACATATTTGTCCAGTGGAGACACTGGAGTAATGGTTAGCAGTTCGGATTGAGGAATCGGAGAACCAATTTCGAATTCCAGCGCGAGTTCATTTCTTACGTGCTTATACACTTGCGAAAGGTATGAATCCATCTTTTCTCAACTCAGCTATGGGTAAACAGACTGGGTCTATAGCCTTGGTTGGCAATCAGTCTAGGAGAGGGAAAACTTAGACTTCCTATTGTCTTGTAGGTCCTGCCTCTTTAAACTCTGTGAGGAGGGACGTGGTAACCGCGACATCTATAGTGCAAATGGAAGCAAGCCATTGCACTATTCTGCCTTAAATGACACCATGTACCACAACTGTGAGATGGGCACAAAATGCGCTAATTGAATAAATGACGCTGAATGAATTGTCCAATAGGAATTCAAGTATCGATATGACAAACATAAAACTAGCATGAGAGTGTCAAACAAAAGATTTCCGAGCCAAAAGGGCTACCTCCCGATTCTTGCTAGGTGATCAGCGGATCTCTCTAGCAGCTTTCGACAGGTGTGTTACATGCGACCAGAAGAAAATAAACACGGGACTTAAAGCAGATCTTTGGAGAGAAATATCACATGTTATTATGTAATCTGTCAGAGATAAAAAAAAAAAAATAATAATTTAAAAAAGACAACACGGATGACACTGACATCAGCAATGATAAATATTTTTCTTTCTTTTTATTTTTTCAGTTCAACCTCATAATTCCTGTGACTTTCTTGGTGTTTGTCATTTTTCTCCTGATTGTACCAATGGTGGCCGTTCCTAGGGAAACCGGAATAGGTCTTCTCATCACCTGCTCAGGAGTACCTGTCTATTACATCGGCGTCGTCTGGAAGTCCAAGCCAAAATCATTCTTAACACTAATGCGTATGTAAAAGTATTTTATAACAAAAAATAGCAATATGGAGTCATTTCATGCACCAATTGATACTGAGAGTGGGAAAGTCCTTTTTATTCACATCTGTTTGATTATTAATTTAGATATCTAAAATGTTTTTCTTTATTTCTCTCTCTCTTTTTATCACTCCCTTTTCTTCCTCCCCTCTTTTCATTCAGATCTTTTTAATCCTTTTCTTTTTGCTCCTTTCTTTTTCTCCACACCCCTTTCATTTCAGGGGTGGATGTTATTCTACAAAATTTAATTTTAATTGAACTTACTATCGAGTCTGTTAAAGACAAGATGTAATTCGCTGAAACTCAGGCATAAGATAAGTTAACAAATTTAATTTATTTATTAACAAGGAATATCAGTGCTTATAACTACAAAGAATGCTTGTCTTAATGGCGTTATCTCCCAGAATTACATTTTTTTGTTTTTTCTTTTTTGTTTCGTTTTGTTTTTTAAGGAATACAATCTTTTATACCGGATATAACAGCAAAATTGTCCAAATCGGGGTAATTGTCCATCCCACAAAATATATAATATCTAAAAAAAACTACTAAACTAATTCAGTTTCTTTTTTCCAGATTTTCAGATAAGACGTTTAGCCATCTTGGCACCATTTTTCATAAGTATCACTGAAAAACCCTTTGATTTATTCAGCTAGAAAGAGAACTGGTTAAAATCATTTTGTGTCTATATCTTCTCAAGTGAGCGATGGTGAAAGGAAAAAGATCATTCAGGCCTTCAATAATGGTACCAACATTCATACTCATTCAAGAACCATCAAGAAAACGGTGAATAATTTTTAAAAAGAGGAAACAGTAGAGGGAAAAACCGGGTCAGGAGGTCACAACAGGAAGAGGGATCATCATTTCACTTGAGAGCTAAATACATTCTTATTGCTCAAAGTAGAGTCCAATAGTGTTATAAAAACCTCGGAGAATTCCAGTAAGATATCTTTAATCAATTCTAAGAAACAGCGGTTCAAAGCTTAATCTAACAATTGGACAATTTTGCTGTTACACCCGGTAGATACATAGATAGATAGACAGTATATTTTCATTCAAACATATTTCACTGTATAATATAGACATATTCTTTCTATTTATTTTTATAATGACCCTTTCCAGTTCTCTAATCAGTTCCTTGTGTTATCAAGGAAGGCGCCATAGGTTTTTGCTACCTAAGTACTTTCGATCTCCTCAGGAGTAAATTACAAAACAAAACTTATTGTTGCTGTGATAAAATCTGCATTTAGTTGTGATGGTGATTTAAAAAAAAAAACAAAAAAAAAAACGCGTTCTGTTATAATTATTTGAAATTTTTAAATTTATCCGTTGTAGCGATGAATTTTTTTTGCAAAACAAGCGTCCAAATATAAGAGCACTATATACTCTAGAGGTAAAAGGTTTAGGGACACTTTGCATTTCTTTTTTAAAAAAAACCGTAAATGAGATATTTTTGTATGTTTTTTAAATAAAAGATAAAATTTATGTAAGTCCAGCGTATTTGATTTTATTTTGACAAAAAAGTAAGCACTTCACTAAAAAAAAGAATCAGCATCAAAATTTGTTTTCGTCAATAAAACCGCCATAAAAACGAATCCAAATTTGAACGTTTCGGTCGTAAGAGGAGCCGAGAGAAAGACTGAAAAAGAAAACGAAATACATAGTAGTTCCAGAAATTTTATCTTTTACTTTAAAACAATAAAAAATATTTCATATTAAAGTGTTTTTTTAGGAAATTCTGGATTGACTGTTGTGTATATATATATATATATATATATATATATATATATATATATATGGTAATGGTAACATTAATAAGTAATGCTTTCTTACTTCTCTTCCTTCTCCTCTCTTCACCTTACTGCTCCCCTCTTTATTTTGCTCCTCCTACTACTACTGCTATTCTCTTTATCTTCTCTTTCTTTCTACTCTCTTAATCTTATTGCTCCTCCTCCTTATTTTCCTCCTACTACTACTATTCTCTTTATCTTACTTCTCTTCCTTCTCCTCGCTTCACCTTACTGCTCCCCTCTTTATTTTGCCCCTACTACTACTATTCTCTTTATCTTCTCTTTCTTTCTCCTCTCTTAATCTTATTGCTCCTCGTCCTCCTTATTTCCCTCCTACTACTACTATTCTCTTTATCTTACTTCTCCTCTCTTCACCTTACTGCTCCCCTCTTTATTTTGCTCCTACTACTACTACTATTCTCTTTATCTTCTCTTTCTTTCTACTCTCTTAATCTTATTGCTCCTCGTCCTCCTTATTTCCCTCCTACTACTACTATTCTCTTTATCTTACTTCTCTTCCTTCTCCTCGCTTCACCTTACTGCTCCCCTCTTTATTTTGCCCCTACTACTACTATTCTCTTTATCTTCTCTTTCTTTCTCCTCTCTTAATCTTATTGCTCCTCGTCCTCCTTATTTCCCTCCTACTACTACTATTCTCTTTATCTTACTTCTCCTCTCTTCACCTTACTGCTCCCCTCTTTATTTTGCTCCTACTACTACTACTATTCTCTTTATCTTCTCTTTCTTTCTACTCTCTTAATCTTATTGCTCCTCCTCCTCCTTATTTTCCTCCTACTACTACTATTCTCTTTATCTTACTTCTCTTCTTTCTCCTAATTTCATCTTGTTGCTCCTCCTCCATATTTTTCTCCTCCTACTACTATTCACTTTATCTTCTTTCTCTTTCTTCTTCTTCTTTTCATCTTACTGCTCCACATCTTTAGTTTCCTCCTACTCCTACAATTCACTTTATCTCCCTTCTCCTCCTTTTATCGTCTTACTGCTCCTCCTATTTATTTTCCTCCTACTACTATTCACTTTATCTTCCTTCTCCTTTTTTCATCTTACTGCTCCTCCTCTTTATTTTTCTCCTCCTACCACAATTCTCTTTATCTTACTTTTTTAAATATTGCCTTTTTATTTCTCTTTTAACAGATTACCTGACGAAACAGGCTCAGAAATTACTTTTTGTTGTCCGACCGGAAGAAAAGTCCTCAGTATCCAAACCTTGCTCAAGTCACTCAAAATAACAAGTCCGGAGAGCTCTCTTCCATTCTTTTTTTTTAATCTTTAACCAACCATGGCTTGCATCTTTGCAATAATCCTGAAAGAGTACCCCCCACCAAAAACTAAAATAGAAATGCCAAATGTAACATCTCCATTAAATCATCATCATTATTATTATTATTATGATTATGATTATTATTATCATTATTAGTTCATGCAATAAACTGACAATTTTTTTAACCGACCTCATATTTTCTAAGAATACATTTTTTATTCTTTGTTGCATTACTTTAAAGGGGAAGTGAAATTGGTTAATTTTTACGGGTCATATTTCAAAGAATGTTTAAATGACCTTGTTAATTGAATTATTTTAGTTATTCAAGATTTTTTTTTCATCATTTCACTCCAAGTAAGGTGATAAAGCCACTAAGATGCAAGAGGTTACTGAGAGTGAAATAGAATAAGAAGCCTTTAGCGAAGTGAAAAGACAATAAAATAACAGGTTTCAGGGAGACAGAAGATGGCGATTGACGTTGCATTTAAACTTTTGAAGATTGTAGACGGCAGGGAAGCAGAAAGATTGGAAGAGAGTTCCGAAAAGTGTGAGAGAAGAAAATTTTTTTTTTAATAATTTCACTCCAAACAAGGCAATAAAGCCTCTAAGACAACAGGGGTTGCTGAGTGTGATAGAATATGAAGAAAAAAAAACAATATTAAGGAAAGAGAATAATAAAAGAACAGGATTTAAGAAGATAACGATTGAGATTGCATTTAAATTTTTGAAGATTAAAGTTGACTGAAATCAAGAAGCCAGAAGAGAGTTCCAGAAATGAGAAAAAACTGTTAACACAGAACTTACTGTTACATCTCGCCATTTTATCCGTAAAATGAGACCTTGCCACTTATCTAATACAGTTACATCTAAAGGAACAGTAAGACAATGAGACCTTGTTTGCCAATCTAACTGACAAATTGTTTTTTGTTTTTGTTTCTTTAGCTTTAACATTGCAAAAGAACAACAAATGTTGTCAAATCCTGGATTATTTCAATAACTAATCCGAAGAAATATTAACAGGGGTTAGGCTCAAATATAAAATCGTTTCAATGAGCAGGTAAATTACTGTTTTTATATGCAAATAACTTTACTTCTTAGCCCGGGGCTGATCCAGCAGTTTGAGGGGTATTTGTTTTTGTTTGTTTTATGGCATATCATCCTCAATGAGTTATTTAATACTACTAACAAGAGTTTTAGAATAGGTTCGTATGAACAGAATATGTATTCTTTGTAAGAAATCAGTTTGTAGATCAGGCTTCATTTCGTATTTTTGTAAAGAGGTTTTTTGTTGAGAGTCAAATGTATTGCTGGTAATGATTTTTTTTTTTCAAAAATGTACTTTCTATAAAAACCTATTTTTGCATTTTCCAAATGTTTTGAGCCCAGATTGGGGGAGTTAACTATTTACCCATAGCTGGGACCCATAACAGGTGCTACCACGTCGGGTCAGAGTGGATCTGGGAACAACAGCAATTAAGAGGTGGTTCCACGCGCATCAAAACCTCCTGGTCAGACGCCTTGCTGGCAGATGTAGTTTATCGTCTTACTCAGACGTCTCATTCTCATTTAGGGGGGGGAGTAGGTATTGGACAAACACAAATGTACCTGAGCAGGCGTCTACAATGGGGATTGGCTAGTCTGTCATACTCGGTTACAAGTGCCTGTGCCATTTACATTTTATATAAATTTAAATTTGCTTTTTCTTTTATTTATTTGATATGTAAAATTGTAAATTGAAACTTTTAGATTCAAAGTAGGATTATATAGCGCCTATGAAAAAGGATTTACTAAAGTCAATTTTCGTGGATTCTTATTGCATAGAAAATTATTGATATATCAGTAAGATTTGATTCAAGTTTAGGGCGATGGGTTAATGTTGACTTAAGTTTGGTTACCGCTACGCTATCCTGTATTAACTTATCTCATCTTATTTTTTTATCCCGTGACCCGGATGGTCGTCGGGGCACCATGTGAACTGCAGCCACAGTAGAAGGGTGTTTCTTGGGCAAGATAGCCTGATGGAGCCCAACCCTCTCCAGGCCGGTTTTGAATTCAGTTTTTTTCCTTCTCTTAGACCGGTTGCCACCCAAGGTTATAGAACCCAGTCTTGTCCTGCTATTTACCCATAGCTGGGGGGAGAAGAAGAGGATTAATATTTTTCTCAAGGGTATTAGCATGTAGGTGAATGTAATGGATCCGATTGGAATTTCAATTCCTATTGGGTTCGTTATATTCACTTACGTGAAAATATCCTTGAGAAAGATATGAATCCACCTATTCTCCCACCAGCTATGGGTTAAATAGTAAGACTTGTATAGCTAAAACCATTATTATCTTCCAAAAATAATTCTTAAAATCTAGAAATATTTTCTGGCTTTAAATAACCTAAAGGGTTGATAAGCCGTAAAAACGAATAAATCAATCAAAAAACATTAATAAGAATCAGCTTCCCTATTTTAAGTGGTTGTGCGGGTGGTGTAATGAATAGCTGCTCAGGATGAGAATAGGAGTGCCGAGTTCGAATTCCAGTTGGTTTCGTTACATTCTTGGGATAGGTAAGAATCCATCTCCACCCCCTAGCTATGGATTAAATAGTAGAAATTTGTACCTGAAAAAATTATTGTTGTTCTCAAGAAACTGTTACTGCAATATTCATTCACCAAAAAAAAGAATTATTCTTACAATTCAAAATAAGTTTTGGCTTTAAATAAACTACAAAGTGTTGATAAACCGTAAAGTCAAAACGATCTCATTTGTTGGCGCCCCATGTTCAAAATTAAAGTCTTTGTAGAAACTATTCCACATATAATGACATAGTGATCTTTAAACTTTCAGAGAAGTAAATATTTGTACAGTATTTTCTTTTCAATCATTTCACTCCAAGTAAGACAATAAAGCCACTAAGACGCAACTGGGTAAAAGGAAAAAAAATCGTTATTAAGGAGAGAGAACAATAAAAGAATATGAATTAAGAAGGCAGAAGATAACATTTAATTTTTTAAAAATCAAAGTTCACTGGAAAGCAAGAAGTGGGAAGAGAGTTCCACAAGTGGGAAGTGCGATAGAAGAAATAGCATGTGTGTGTGTGTGTGTGTGTGTGTGTGTGTGTGTGTGTGTGTGTGTGTGTGTGTGTGTGAAAGCATTATTAAAGAGAGAGGACAATAAAAGAACAGGAATTAAGAAGACAGAAGATAACGATTGACATTGCATTTAAATACTTGAAGATCAAAGTTGCAAGAAATTGGAAATGAACTATTATTATATATTATTTGTTATTATTACTAATTTTGTACACTTCACTTTGACCCTCATTTTAAGTTTAAAATGGTTGTATGTATAACTCTTATAACGAATGTTCAGCAATATTTAACATCCGGGCCCACAAAGAAACAGTTTCTCAAGAGCACGGTTATTCCCTTGACGCCGCTATTACTGTACACTTTTGGCACCCTCGGCAATGTTCATTTCCAGTATTATAAGCATTTATGACCCATATTTCCTAATTAGTCCCCATATCTACAATTACCACAGAGGAAAGTTCCTCATAACAACGACCATGAAATTATTTATAGAAAAGGCACAAGGAAGCTACATTGCGAAGGCGAAAAAGGGAATGTAGCCGAGATGCCAGGTCAAGACGCACCTGGTCAAGAAACACCAGACCAGATGTGGTAGCAATATTCAATGCATGGTAGACTTATAAAAGAGTATGATAGATCCTAGTAGAAATATTCTCTAGGGCGGCACAGTGAGCCAATTATCTTAGCAGCAGACGTAGCAATTGGCTTATATAATACTCACTGCATGCCAGTGTAAAACGTTAGCAAGAAAAGTTCTCGCAAATGATGACGAGAAAGCAGTTACGAATATTAATGAGCTGCTTGAAAAGAGAGAAGGAAATATTTTAGTCTTTTCGACTCTCCAAGGCTCACAAAAGGAATTAATACATCCTTGATATACCAACACCTTAACAAGACAAAAGGAAATCAGAAATTGTCCTACACAGAGAAATTAAGCCAAATATAAAATGGCAAGTATTATATCTAGTGATGTACAGAAGTTTGATGATGTTTGTTAATATCCCGGTCCAACTTCTTGATTATACACCCTAACACTCAAGTATGTGTGTGTGGGGGGGGGGGGTGGGGGGTCTAGTACACCTAGAAATATGAGAAAGGAAGACATTTTAAAAATGTAAAAGCAGATGAAACATGAAATAAACACTTTATTGCGATGTATACGCCATGAATTTGCTTTGGTGCGATCTACACACGTTAATTAGAATTTTTAGTTGATGTTTATCCTTAAATTTTATTAATAGAACATTTTTTAATATTTTAATTACATTTTCTCAATATATGTTATCATATTTTACTATGTAGATATTCCCAAATAAAATTTGTATGGTGTAGATATTTCTTCCTTATAAATAATAAGCCAAAGTCGATATTTCTTCCTTGGAGATAAGAAGCCAAAGTGGCACCTTATTTTCTGCCCCCTCCCCCCAAAAAATCAACTCTCCCCGCATTTCTAAAGTATATGTTTACGCAAGTCTTCGATAGTGAAAAAAGCTGAGTTAGCTCCCATGAAAAGAGAAAAATTGAATTTTTTTTAGTGAATCGTTTTGTTCGCTGCTCAAAAAAAGTTGCCCCTGTATTATACGAAGGGGTATTTTAAAATGAAAAATACTTACATCAATATTTTAAATGCTTTAATGATATTTGTTTTTAATTTTAACCATAAGATAAAAATACTCTAATCATTAAAATGAATTAAGAAATGACATAAAGACATAATCAATGTTGTACAAATAGACATATTAAAAAGCGGTACACAAGAAAAGTAGAAATTTAAAAAAAAAACGAAACTACAGACACAGCAAATGTCAATACTAAAAAATAAAGAGGTCATTATAGGATGAACTGGCCGCTCCTACCTATGTAGCCGACCTCACACTATTGTCAGTCGTCTTTGGTGTGACGATAAACTACATCCGGCAGCAAGGCCTCAGATCGGGAGATTGGATGTTTTGAGGAGAGTTGAAACTTAACTGCTGTTGTTCGCAGGTCCACCCTGATCCGGGGTGATAGTACCTGTTAGGGTCCCAGCTATGGGCAAATATTAAAACCCCTAAACAAAAATAAACACTATAGTTTTATAATAAAATTGTTAAACTTGAGTTTAGAGAAGGTTGGAGTAGAGGAAACAAACATGGCCGCTTGTTTAGATAAATAGATTTACTTTATATACAAGTTATAATGTCTCTAATAAGTGATATACTGTAGTGTGTTGAATGTGTGATGTACTAGGTGTGAAATGAGAGCATGAAAAAAGAATATGCTTAACCCCGGATGACTCGGTTGTTATCGCTTTGCGCTTGTCGCGTTGATAGGGTCCGTTCATTTACATTTACTGTGTTTAGTGGAGGTCGTTTACAAAGCCTAATGGTCGGATGGGCAATCAGCCGTGCGTGCGTGCGTGCGTGTGTGCGCGCGTGCTTGTGTATGTGTGTGTACGTGAAGTCTCACTATCCACTTTCTGTTGGTATGCTGGTGTCTGGGTTCTTATAGCCTATATAAGGGAAACGTGCGGACGCAGTTGAAAACATATGTGGCAAACGAGATTTGTCTCAATAATGGCTAGCGGTCTGATATATTTGTGTTTCTTTTAAAATATGTTTTGAGTACGGCGGGGGTGCAACTTAGCTACACGAAAATTGGCGTGCAGTTAGAGGTATATGTTTGTTTTTGTTTTTAAATTGTGAAAATTTGGCTTTAATTTGTTCTCTCTAACTATGCTATGGTCTACAAACTAGAAAATATACTTTTACCCTGAAAATATAGAATTATGCACAAAATATCTGTAGTTAGAAGCATAAAATTACGTACAAAATATTTTGATTTCGGCATTAAATAACTCATAGAGGTGTTGATATGCCGCTAAACAAAATCAAACAACCAACGTGTCAGCATGACGTAAGAAAGGTCGAATTAAATATTTACATATGTGTTCTGTTACATGCAGTTCTACAGTCTCAGTGTTCCACTTTAAAAATTGGCAATAAGTCCTTCCAGTATTAAGTGGGCCATATTCCAACTGTCACTTGAAAGTTCTTGAGAGCATTGATATTAATTCAAGACTGCTATGTGTGTGTAAACAAAAGATTGTAGGGTCTCAGTGTGATCCTGTTTGTAAGTATATCTCATATTATTATTGATAATTGCATATCGTATTTGCCGGCCTATTGGACACACCCACGCATTGGACACACCCAGATTTTGACATGGAATATTTAATGAAAAAATGCACAGATCACAACTCAAATTATAACCTTACCTTTATGTGACATTCACACTAACCATGAAGAAACACTTACAGTATTAGCACAAATTATACTACTGGTACGCTTTTTTAATAGAAGTCAGGTAAGTTTTAATTAAGAATTTCGTCATGCATTTATTGAAAATTGTTTTAGTTGTTTTTTTCAGGGAGCAACATCTGCACAAACAGTAAATTCATAATAGCTACAAAGAAATCTACTGGTATCAGTGAACACTGGTACAGATGGTAATAGGCAAAAAAAAAAAAAACCAGAAATATTGTACTTGTTGCTAAATGAAGTCCAATACCATGCATGCAGAAAAGCAAATTTCAATATCTGTATATCAACCTAAACAAACACAAAGCAGCAATATACCAGACAAAGAAAATATTTCTGTAGAATTTGGTATTTCTAAGAATTGTTTTAAGCAGCAAAAGTTTTTCAGAGATATTTTTTATATATATCATGTTTGTTCACTTCCAGGGGTTCTAGTTTCAGAGATAAGCTCTATGCTTGCCTTGTCTCTGGGTGAACCACACTTTTTTCGTAGTCTCCATATTCCTCTCATACATGATACCACTGTATTGGACACAGGGTGATTTTTTAGGCCATTGTTTTTTATTTTTGGTGGGGGTTCGCGTCCAATAGGTAAGCAAATATGGTACTAAATCTTATTTTTTCCCTCCTTTATTAGTTGGTATCACAATATTCTAATCCCTCGAATAAGAGAGGAGAACGAAAACTGGTCAGCTGATTTTTTTTTCTTTTCCTTTTAGCCATTTACCGTGGCTGAAGAATAATTTTTTTACTAGGTTTTCTTGTCCCTTTTTTAAAATGTTTTTTTTTTAGCATTGATTAAATGATGTAACACTAACAAGATCTATAAAAATATGAGTTCAGGTAAAAAAATACCAATGTATTATTATATATTATTTGTTATTATTACTATTTTGTATACTTCACTTTGACCTTCATTTTAAGTTTAAAATGATTGTATGTATAACTCTTATAACGAATGTTCAGCAATATTTAACATCCGGGCCCACAAAGAAACAGTTTCTCAAGAGGACGGTTATTCCCTTCACACCGCAATTACTGTACACTTTTGACACCCTCAGCAATATTCATTTACAAGATTATAAACATTTGTCAGCCAAATTTTTTTTAATCATTTCACCCCAAGCAAGGCAATACAACCACTAAGACGCAAGGGTGTTAGCGAATATCAGAAAATATACTATTAAAGAGAAAAGACAATTAAAAGAACAGGAATTAAGAAGTCAGACGATAACAATTGACTTTCCATTTAAATTTTTGAAGATCAAAGTTGACAGGGAAGCAAAATGCCGGAAGAGAGATCCCCAAGCGAGAGAAGAAACTGTTAGCATAGAACTTACGGTTACATCTCACGATTTCAAGTGTAAAATGATGAGACCTTGTCGCCACTCTAGTACTGTGCTTAAGTTCATAAAGTGTAAGTACCAAAGAAAAAAAGCTTATCAGAACAATTACCAAGAAAATATTTATAGAAAAGGCACAGTGAAGATGCCAGATCAAGAACAATAACATTGCAGATACCATGCTATATTTATGATTTACCTTTTATAAAGATTTATTATTTACCATTTTATAAACAAATAAATTTTAAAAGAAATCTTTTTATTCAAAAATTTATAAAAAAACTTACAAAATTATCAAACTATGTAAACCAGTTACAATGCAAAATTTATTAATTACTATTTTATAAATAACTATGAAAACAATTTTTTTTTATTCATAATTTTATAAAACTATCGATGAACTATAAAACAAGAAAATTTTGAATATACATATAATATTATCTATATCGCTTTATGAAACTATGGACATTGCCGAGGGAGTCAAGAGTGTATAAAGTAATAGCGGTGTCAAGGGAATAATCATCCTTTTAACACGCCATTTTTTGCAGGCACAAAGGTTAAACATTGAAGATTGGTCTCATATTTACCTCTACATATTTTATTTCCATTTTCTTCTGATTTTTCGTCAAATTCTAAGGATGAAACGTTTTTACTGTTTGTTTTCAAATTAGAATCGCTTTTAAATGAACATCCGGACACTGACTGTCTCTTCAGCTTGCATCCAAATCATTTTTAACAAGCAGGTATTTTACTAGATGTTATTGTTAGCCTCACCTCATATATATATATATATATATATATATATATATATATATATATATATATATATATATATATATATAAAAGTGAACATAGAAGTCAATACTTCGAGGCGACAGTCTGTTTCATGCTAGATGCAATCGTCGTGGACTGACGATTGCATCTAGCATGAAACAGACTGTCGCCTCTAAGTGTTGACTTCTATGTTCACTTTTATATTTACACACGCTCTATCTCTGATATTGAGCACTTTATCCCATAAATATAGCACATCTTAAGACTATATTTCTTCATATATATATATATATATATATATATATATATATATATATATATATATATATATATATATATTGTTCAGTTGAATAATCTAGACATATTATGTCTAATTATTTATATTTTAATCCTTCACGGATCAATTTCTTAGTGTTGAACTGATTAAGAAAGATGCCGTAGTTTTAGTTATATTTTTTATTTTCCCAAGTACTTTCAGTTTCATCCCAGATCATCTTCAGGGGTAAATTGCTAAGACAAATAACCTCTCTTACATATTCTTTACAGTTAATTTTTAAACTGACTATAACAGTGCGTGTTTCATGCACATTTACAAAAAAATCACAACTATCGATTACATTAATTTTGTGTCTAACATGAAGCCTATTTAATTTCGTTTGCCTAGGACATGTAGTTACTCAGATATTCACACTTTCAATTACCATATATACTCGCGTATCATGCGACTTTTGAAGACCTAATTTTGAAGCTAATTTTAAGGGGATCGCATCGTACACGAGATATAAAAATAGCGTATGTACTGCTGGTCCTGGCGATACCGTTGACCAAATTATATATTTATTTACTGTAGTCACAAAGTACAGCTGTATTTAAAATAAACATGATCTTGAAAAAAAATAATGTTTTACTTAACTGTATCTAATAATAATGGATGTAATATTCACATATTTTAGTATCGTATTACAAACATAGCGAATCTGCATCTTTTCCATTGTTTGCGTTTCTAAGATGTTTAGCTGTTTCTCGTTCAGTTGTTTATGGCTGTACGCATTTATGCAACGAGTATAGCGTTACTAACGATACTTTTATTCTCTTTTACTTTAACTTATTTAATTAGAAGATGGGATAAAGAGACAGAGGAAAAGAGGTTAGTCTATTGAAATTTGGTCTCTCGAAAAAGGAACTCACGGGATACATGAGATACATGATAAAATAATTTTTTAAGTGAAAGTGTTTGCGGGAGGGGCGAACGATACGTGAGATCACGGGTTACATGAGTCGGGTATTGTAAATTTTGTGTATGATTCGCAAATAAAAAAAATTCTTTTAATTTTGGACAAAAGGCAAAATAAATATTTTTTGTACCTTCAATGTAAACTTTTATTGTAAACTACATGTATCTGCAACTAAAACTAACCTTTAAAATAGCCAAACGTAGCCTTGTAAAATTAAAAGCATGCATAAAATAAACTTGCATTTTATTCCATGCATCGTAAATAAATAAATATATTTGATAACATGCATTATTATTGTTGTTGTTGTTATTTGAGTATAAACACACACACACATACATATACACATACACACACACACACACATACACATACATTGTTTCATGGTTACCGACAATAAAGATTTTTTTATCAAATGATGATTTTGCAGTCAGGCGTGATTTCAGGGCTGAAGCAGCATTGCCTATGTCCCAGGGTTGGTTTTTACTCACAGTGTGGAAATGCCAACTGAAAATGCTGCCTCAACAGACAGGAACTTATGAATACAAGAATATAATTCTTGAAAGTTATGAATGCAAAAATCTAATTCTATTAGAAACAGTCCTAATGACCAAGCGCTTTTATTAATAAAAACTTAAAGAAAAAAAACCTGTGAACACGGCCACTATGTTTGGAAAATAAAACATTCCTAGAACTCTAGATACATAAATAAAACAATCCATGCATACAGTTAAAAGTAAAAATAAAATCATCCTTGATGATGGCTAAACGTATCGTCAAAAGCGCTCGGACATAATTTATGTCCAGAAAGAAGAAAATATATATATATATATATATATACATATATATATATATATATATATATATATATATATATATATTAAATAATACTTAAATCTTCCATGAATCTCTTCTATTCATATCTGCTCTAGCGTATCAAATGTAAACAAATGACGTCAGATATTTTTTAGAATTGGACATAGTCCGACAATTTATTTAAAGACATTTATATTATGTTTAACGTTCTTTTTATATTTTTTAAGTTTAAAGATAGTAAAATCGACCTTGCTAACCAGACGCTCATCTGTGGCCGAACGGTTAAGGCACATCACCCGATATATATGTATATATTTATTACAGGGTGCGATGGCTACGTTGTTGTCTAAATTACACAAAAATGAAAATAACACTGGAATCACATTTTAACAGATATATTTACCAAAATTATAAAAAATCTCCAAATACTAAAGAGTAAAACTAGTCATCTTTTTCTTACAGACGGTGCCCAACTGACCCCACCATACTGTGCAGTCGACAAAATCAAAATCAATGCGCATGCACAAAATAAAAATATAAAATGGTGACAATTTACCCATCGCACCCTATATATATATATATATATATATATATATATATATATATATATATATATATATATATAAATCTACTCCAGGTTTAAAAATTAAGAATAGTGATTTCATATTGAGAGTGGAGAAAAGAAAGATGTAAATTTATTATCGTGTAGGAAGAGGGAGGAAATGATGTGCATGCATGAGTTGACAGTGAGACCAAAAGAGTTCGTCTCAGTTGTATTAACTGACATTACGACACGTGAATTTAAGAAGAATCCGAACTGAATTTCGATTTTACACTAAAAATATTTTTTCAATTCTGATTTACGCTTTAGTTTCTTTACACTTCATGTCTTCTCAACTGCCATCTTATGTAGCGACTTATGGCCACAACCCGGATGTTAAATTAGGTCAAAAATATCACCTATAGTTTTTAAGTATTTTTCATTATATAATAATTTTCATTATATAATAACGACGGATGTATATATCCTCTTGGAAATTCCATACGGTTTACCAATAATTTTATTTTTAATATATATATATATATATATATATATATATATATATATATATATATATATATATATATATATATATATATATCCGATGCGATGAGAACGAAAGTAATATATAAATTCCAACGTTCGCAGCGTTAATTCAAAAAAGAGCTCGATACAGATAGTAGAGCGATAATTATTTATTTATTATAATTTTATCATATAGACAAAACCATTTTACTCACTACAAAGCCGGATGTAAAACGTCACTTCCTTTTTTGCATAAAAAGGAAGTGACGTTTTACATCCGGTTTGCCTACAAACATAATTGTTCATAACCATTTTCGACCCTCACCCGTAGATGTGCAGTTAAAATGCACTGAAACCAAGTTGCATCTTTGTAGTGAGTAAAATGGTTTTGTCTATATGATAAAATTATAATAAATAAATAATATATATATATATATATATTCGTGTATATATATATATATATATATATATATATATATATATATATTCGTGTGTGTGTGTGTATATATATATATATATATATATATATATATATATATATATATATATATATATATATATATATATATACGTACATACATATATATGTCTGTATATATATACAGACATATCCTTTGTTTTGAGCTATTAAGTTTAAAGAAAGCTTATGGTAGATGACACTGTATTGCCATGTAGACTAGGTTACATTTGTAATTCGTGTACATCTGTCGTTAGTCTGTCTTCAACGTTTAACGTGTGTAGTAGTGAGTTAACTGAGAAGTATTTCACTTAACAATGGCAGAATATTCATATTCAGGCGGGTGTGACTTTTACATACGGCCGCGCGAACGGTAATGGACGCGAGGCTGCATGGCTGTATCAGATTGCGTTTCTAAACCAAAGGCTGCAGAGTCATCCAACATTTGCTGCTGTTTATCGTCACGTTGCAGAGACAGAATCCGTGTCACCACCAACTATGGATCGAGGAAGACCTAAATCTACTCGTACACCTGACCGCGAAGAACACATTCTGCTGGGCTGTCGAAGACAATCCAAGTATCAGTACACGTCAAGTGGCCCTAGAATGTTGCACATCACATAGAACTGCATGGAAAGTACTTCAAGAGCAACACCTTCATCCGTATCATTTGCAACGTGTCCAGGGTCTTTCACTATCTGATCACCCACCATGGGAGAATTTTTGCCGATGGTTTATTGCACAAATTGCCGATCCGTTGTTTGCCTCTTCAGTCTTGTTTACGGATGAGGCAATATTTGGAAGAAATGGAATAACAAATTTACACAACCGACATTTGTGGGCGGATCGGAATCCTGATGCTACAATACAGGCTAGACACCACCATCAGTTTACGATTAATGTGTGGGCTGGAATTGTAGGTAACTGTCTGGTAGGTTCATATGTTCTCTCAGCACGTCTTACAGGTGCTGTCTACGGGGACTTTATTTCGAACACTGTGAATACAAAGACGCATGTGGTTGATGCCTGATGTGGCTCTAGAACATTGTAGTCACATTGTTCACGATGCACTGGCTGACAATTGCCATGAAAGATGGATAGGTAGGGGAGGACCGGTCTCCCCTTCAAGGAAAGATCCTTTCGGGATCACAGACAAATTGCGACCCCAGCCTTCTCTCGCACTTCTGACCAATTCATTTCCAATAGGAGATCGGTGCCGAACCACGCAACGAGTATCTTGACAGAGGAAAGGCCCTGGAAGAGAAACTCATATCCATGCGCCCAACTGCAAGCCAACAGACATCGCAATTGGTCTTGGCTCCAGTCACCGTCTCGTACCCTCTGATTTTTTTGCCGACTTGGCTTTGTTCGACACAAGAAACAAAACGAGGTCAGCATAGGCGGAGTACGTGGCCGAGGTGGTAGCACCAGGTAGAGAAATTCCGTGTAGAATCGGATTCGTCTTTAACTTGCGAAGGAAAGGTTCCAATGCAAGAACGTACAGCAAAGGCGAAAGCGGATAACCTTGACGACTGGAACGCAACATTACGAAAGGCTCCGATCAAACTCAATTTCCACCAGCGCACCGGAGGGGCATACAGAAGTCGGATCCAGGTGCGAAAGTCCGGCCCAAAACCGGCGGCCGGAAGGGAAACCTTCTGAAATCGATGGTTGACTCTATCGAATGCCTTGGACTAGTCTAAATTAATCAGCGCAGCATTGCGACTGTAGTGATGGACAAAATCGGAATATGCAGGATAGCTGGAAGACCCCATTACAAATGGTAGCGACAGTAAAGAAAGATCCAACAATAAAAACAGAACGAAAACTGCCGCAGATCCAAATCAAGAACAAGGACCACTTTCCGCATAAAACATACAGGCAGTTGTTGCAGCGTTATACCAAGCTACCTCACATATACGGTTTCCCCCCCCAAATTCACAAAGACCGTATTCCGCTGTGGTCGATTGTTAGCTGTCAAGGCTCTGTGTGCCAGGTTATGAGTCACTTCCTTGCAGATATAACTGACCCATTAATAGGAAAGTCACCTTGATATGTTCGAAAGCCCGCTCATGTTGTGGAAATAATCAAAGCTGTTCCCATCTAATCCAACCATGAGCATGACCGTGGTGAGTTTGTTCACCAAGATACCCACGGAGGAGGCACTATCGGTAGTCAGGGACAGACAGGCCTCGGATTCATCCCTAAAAGAATGGACCAGTATACCAATAGATAACCTGATGGAGATGCTGACTTTCTGTATACAAACAACAAACTTCGGAATGGGATCATATATCGACAGAATGACGGCTTAGTTATGTGCTCGCCATTATAACCAGCAATGGCAAGCATATACATGGAATACTTTGAAGAATTGACATTAGAATCCACTGAGATACGCAGATGAACCTTTATACATTGGCCACACAAGGAAGATGTCCAGCTACTACTAGCCGTGTGAACACAATAACATCATCGATACAGTTCACAATAGAGAGAGAAAACGATAACTAACATTCCTGGATGTACTAATATCTCAAACCATATCTTGAAACCATGCTCTGTTCGAGAGCATGGTTTCAAGACATCCGTATACCGCAAGCCAACATTGACCGGACTACCTCAACTTCAACTCCTACCACCCATATATTGTAAAGAAAGGGATTGTCCGCTACTTACAACATCGGGCAAAAGCCATAAGTGAGGACACAGAGAAATATGATCAAGAAATGGTCAGTATAAGCAGCACACTACAATGTAACATCCACCCTGGGTACATGGCAGCACCTCTGACAAAAAAGGGATAGAAGGGTACAAGAGGATAACAACACTCAGAAAACAGCTTCAGTTTGTCTACCCTATATGAAAGGATTATCGGAGAAAATACAAAAGATCTGTTGTCCATATAACATCAGGACGACTTTCAAAAGTGGTTCGACACCTCGCAGACACCTCTTCCGAGTAAGACACACCCCAATAGGGGTGACAATTACACATAGCACAGCGGATAAAGGCGTTAGTTAGATCCAATGACAGGGCCCAAAGAGTGTGAGTTCAATATTAAGGCGGTGGAGAACTTGGAGAGGGGAATTAACAGGAGATAACTGACATCCATTAGACATGGCACGTTGAACTAGAACAGTCTACCCCAGCGAGCGAAATAAAGGGTTCAGTTCGACATTCCAACCACCTGAAGAAGGCCAGAGCATACAACGACCGAAAGGTTTTAATAAATATGGCAACAAAGATGAGGATGATAGTCTGAACAATGTAAATAATGACTAAGGACTGTCTGTACGCCATCTCGTGCAACTATGGTAAGAAATAAAAAGGAGAAACAGACCGCCCCCTTAAGGTAAGACTGCGAGAACATTGTAAAGCTGTAACACGAGGGGAAATAGAAAGATCAGGTGTAGCTGACCACATATGGCGAGAAAAGGGGAATCACAGCCCACTGTGGGATGAGGTTGAAATAATAGACAGAGAACTGCACTGGAAAATACGAAAACTTAAGGAATCAGCACATATGCTAGGCCACAAAAATCTCCCGGGCCGACCAAGCATAGAAATGAATACAATATGGGAACCAGGAATAAGGAGTGATAGAGGAAAGCAATAATGAGAAAAAAATTCCAATATGTTCTTTGGTATTTTTGGTATTTGGTTACATAAAGTTGATAAGTCCCCAAAATTTATACAGTGAAGTCGTCAAGGAAACATCACCCAGTGGATAAAAGCGATGATTGGATCCAGTGACAAAGAGTTGTGAGTTCAATACCTGGCTATTGCAGTGAACAGTAGTTAAAGGGAGATCTACTGAGACATCTGGAAGAGAGCTGTGGACCAAAAACAATCTACCCCGGCGGACGAAATAAAGGGTTTGGTTCAAAATTCCAATCTCCCGAAGAAGGCCGGAGCGTACAACGGCCAAAATGCCGTGAATATGGAAAAAGAGATGAGGACAGCAGTCCGAACAATGTAAATAATTGCAATACCTCATCGTAAAAATATAGACAGATATTATCACATCGGTTTTAGTTTTATTGTCATGATGAGAGTAAAAAGGGAGTAATAATTAGCAAGCTTGTCCCGTTAGGGCAATTAGAACGGAGTGGTGAGATCGATTTTCACTGGGTGGTCCATACGATTGTCCTTGTGCTACATTTAATCTACGCTTAGAAAATCATTTGTGCATCTCGACATGGTGAAATGATTAGACAGATTCTCTTACTAGAACAATTACGATTGAGCAATGAGTTCAATATCAGTCTTACTATATGGCCGTGAATGCTGGACAATCTCCTCAAAGATGAAGAAGAGACTTGAAGCAAGAGAAACAAAGACAAGAGTACTGAACTGTTATGCAATATCAGTCCTATATGGCAGTGAATGTTGGACAATCTCCTCAAAGATGAAGAAGAGACTTGAAGCAAGAGAAACAAAGACAAGAGTACTGAACTGTTATGTAATATCAGTCCTCCTATATGGCAGTGAATGCTGGACAATATCCTCAAAGATGAAGAAGAGACTTGAAGCAAAAGAAACAAAGAAAAGAGTACTGAACTGTTATGTAACATCAGTCCTCCTATATGTCCGAGAATGCTGGACAGTCTCTTCACAGATTAAGAAGAGACTTGAAGCAATAAAAATGTGTTTCTACAGAATGATGCTGAGAATACTATGGATGGAACAAGAGATCAACGACGAAGCTTTAGCTAAAACGGAAACAAAATGGAGATATACTTTACATCAGGAAGGGTCACTGAATATTTCTAGGGCACATAATAAGGAAGGAGAGCTTAGAAAATTTGATACTCGCAAGACATATTGAAGATAAAAGGAACAGAAGAAAAAAATGCATAGCATGTCTAAATAACTTGAGTAAATAGATTTCGGAACAAGTTTTAGGAGAGGCTGGCTTCCAATATTTCATGGTTAATCATCGATACAATTTTGTCGATTCGTTCACTCTCACAATATCGAACGTTTGTGGGGATCAGCAAAGTGGACAAGTAAACGTCACCAAGTAACGACTTATCTCGCCGAGTTCATGTGGAGTCGACCCATCTTGCAGGCTATCGCCGCGTTCATGTCACCCGAATAATAAGATTTATTAACCTTTAACACACTGCATTATTCACTACTTTCCTCTCCACTGCATCGTTTTTAAGGCTCTGCTAATGCACTTATTTCAGTCATGGTCATTTGCTGTTACTGTAGCAGGATATTCTTCTTCTTTTATGCGCCGTGTCCCTTCAGGACGTAAGCAATCATGGCTCTCCACTTTTTCTTGTCTCTTGTAGCTCTCAATAAGTTTTGTCTTTTTGTTATTTCTCCCAAACCCTGTTCTGCCATCCACTTGCTTAAGTCCGTTAAGTATATCACACGTTGCTTTCCTTTATCTCTCTTTCTCTCTATCCGTCCTGTGAGTATTATATTTTCCAAACCCTCCTTTCTCATTACGTGTCCCTGAAATTTCAGCTGCCTTTTCCTGATGTTAAGTATGAGTTTCCTCTTTGTTTGCATCCTCTCCAAAACCTCATCGTTGCTCACACGCTCGGTTCATGGTATCCTCAGCATCCTACTGTAGAACCACATCTCCGTCGCCTCGAGTCTCTTCTTCATCTTTGAGGAAATTGTCCAACATTAGCTGCCGAAAAAGAGTACAGATATCACGTAGCAGTTCAGTACTCTTTTCCTTGTTAAAAACGAAAACCCTCCTGTCTCGTAATACTCTGCCTAACTTTTGGAATGCGTCTTTGGCCATCCAAGTACGTCTTCGGATCTCAGCATCGCACTTACCATCCTCTGTCAGAACACTTCCTAGATATTTAAATTAGTGCACCTGCATGATTTTAGTGTCCATGGCCTGTAAATCGCATTTCGGGCTGAACTTTTTGCTGATGATCATGCATTCTGTCTTCTCGTAGTTTATGCTTAGTCCTTTCTTCTCGCTCTCCTTCGCTACCTTCTGTAGGAGGTTTTGTTATTTCCTTTCTGTGTCTGCTATGAAACACTGTGTCATCTGCGAATCTTATGTTGTTAAGATTGTGGCTGCCAATGATGGATTCTGGTAAGATTTCCAGTTTTCTCAGAATTGCCTCGCTGTATAGGTTGAATGAGTCCGGTGAGAAGACACATCCTTGCCTTATGCCCCTTTCTATTTTTGTATAACTGCTGAACTCATTTTTCATCTTTATGCAGGCGGTTTGTTGCCAGAAGAGGTTTCCAAGACGATTATGGACATAGAGAAGCTCAGGAGGAGAAACTAAAAACCAAATGACTACATAGCTATCAACAAAAGCTTCAGGAATGCAATGATTCACTGCAAAATTTACCCAAGTACCGACTGTGGAAGCGACTATCGCCCTGTTATATGTAGACTAAGAGTGAAACTACGGAAACTAAAGAAGCCTAACGCAGTACCCAAATTGCAATACAACAAACACCTGAGCGACCCGAACCCGAAAGAAAAATATATGGAGAATGTGAAAAGAAGATACGAGGGACAAAATGAAAATGGAAACTCAAAATGGGACATGCGAAGAGAAGCTTTAGTCAGCAAACGATATCATCCCAAAGGAGAATAGACGAAGAAGAAAAAATGAATAGATCATTGATGAGTAGGATATTATACCACGAAATTTAAACACGCTATCATTCTTTCATCGAAATCATTTACAGTACCAGGATAAAACCTTTGGTTTACAAATAAAATCACCTCCAGAATGTTAAAGGTTAATGTTTGTTATTTGGAGAAATAAATATAATTTAGGAAACAATTACTATATTTTTACACATCTGTTTTTGTGAAAATGTTGGAAAATTAATTCATAAAGTGGCGACAGGTAACCCACATGTAATCATAGGTAACCATTCGGGCGGACTTTAGGCTAGATACTGCTTTTACCTTTAGCGTCCTATTTACGTAAAAGTTATAAGAATTTAGAAATAATAAAAGTATTTTATCTTTATTCGACACCTTAATTCGGTATAATCTTTCTTCGTATACGCAACCGATCTCCGTAGTTTGCATTTATTTTGCGCGCAATTTTTATTTTATTTTAAAATCACCATTTTTCATGATCCCTTCACACAAAGTTATTCTTAAAGACATTAGAGAATCCGAACTAGGTAATATTTCGAATACGTCACAGTATACGTGCTAGAAATAAAAAGGAAAAACATATGAGCAACGTACCGTGCCCCGCTTAAGTTTTAATTACGGTTAAAAGGCGATATCAATTACAACTGCGACGAAAAGCGAAATTAAAGTTAAGCCTTTAATAAAGAATTGTTTTTTAAAACCTTTCACTTTGTTCGATATTTAAATTTAACTTTAAATGAGTTAATTATTTAATTGTGTGTAACTACAGTAGTTGGTACCTGTTACTTCAGGTTGTTTATGGTTCACCGAGATCGAAAAACGGACGGACGGACGGACGGACGGACACACGTACACTGCGCTTTATTATTGTTTGAAGTTATATCTGTAACTTTTTCCAGTTATCTTTTTTCTGTATTAATATTTATTTGTTTTTGTACAACTAACCTGAAGATCGTTTGTATTCTTTTTACTTTCTGTTTTTGCTTACCTAAAGTTATATTTATAAATTTTACATTTTCTAAACGTGTTCATTTTTTATCAATTGATAGTTGAGGTGTTAGTTCTATCAAAAAGGCAATATAAATTATTTTATTGTATATTAAATAAGGACGTCATCTCCGAGAAAGTTTGATTACATTTTATTCGATAATAATTGATAGGTAATAATCGGTTGGCACAAAGTCAGGTGAATATGAGGGCTGTGGTGGTGGAAACAGACCAACCGAGTTCCCAATTTTTTCCTGTCTTGTTAATACAATATGCAGCTTTTAATTGTCATGGAGGAGGAAATCAACTTCTTTATTGACATGTTCCGCCATGACGCAGGCGATCATGGCTCTCCACAACTTCCTGTCCTTTGTAGCTCTTAATAAACTTTGTCTTTCTGTTATTTCTTCTAAACCCTGTTCCGCCATCCATTTACCCATCTCACTAGATAAGTCATGAGTTATTTTACTGTCCCTCTTGCCCTCTACCCGTTCAGTGAGTATCCGATTTTCCAGGCCCTCTTTCCTCATTATATACCCTAGAAACCTCAACGGTCTCTTCCTGATGTTGAGTATTAGTTCCCTTTTTGTATTCATTTTCTCTAAAATTTTGTTGTTGCTCACATGTCCAGTCCACGAAATCCTCAACATATTTCTCTTGCTTCAGGTCTCCATCTTTAATGAGATCAACTACTACTGTGCAAAAAACTAAGCTGTATTAGTCTACTACAAATTTATTTACTGACACATATGATTAGTAGTTAGGATTATAATTGGTTCCTTCAAACAAAAATTGGTTATGACTCAACCTAATAGAAATCGTATCATTGTGATGGTGAGATTAACCGTTTGCATTCAGAAAACATTTGACATTGATCAAAAACAGTACTACATTTGGTAAAAAAATTTTTTAAATCTTTCTTTTAAAATAGATTTCTCAAGTCCAATAGCTGTTATTGCTCTTTCCAATATCGATGACGGTTTCCTTCCTAACCTTTTGTTTGGAGTGGTGTGGAACATCAACATCTTGATTATGGCATAAATTTTTTTCTTTGAGTTACATATGTTATTCATTTTAGTTGCTGCTATTGTTGAAAGTGTTCAAGTGATGTGGTTTTTGTTATTTGGTATAGTTCTTTGATTCTATAGAGCCAGTCCACAAGATTCAAAGAAGAATAGTCCTTGCTAAGCCCTACAGGCCTCATTTATTCAAGCCATTTTTAACCATTGAAAATTTGGTTGTATACAGTTGATAGTTTAGGTTCCATTTAGATGTATCCCATAAAATCCTGAGCCTACAGCTCTTGAAATTATTTCAGGAAATTTCACGAGCCGTACGTTCAGGATTTTATAGAAACTGGATAGAATGTTAAAAGCCATTTTGAAATGTGATTGGGTATTAGTAATGTTATCTATAAATAAACCAATCATTTATCTTGACCCTAGAAATTCTGTGTCAGTCAGATGTTTGTATAACTGAACCAGATTTAAAAAAAAAAAAATTATAATTAGTTTCTGTCTTGTTCTTTGTTGGTTCAAGGACTAGATTTTTGAGCACTTTTCTTTCATTCTATTAAAAGTGCTCCAATTGTAATCTGTCCTATGCTGAATTTCATTATCTCCTTTTCTAATCCTGTTATCACAAATCCATACACTGAAGTATTTGAAGTGTTTAGTACTTAGTCCATTTTCTGAATTAGTATGATGGTTTCAGGGTAGGTGCTGTCACTGGATTCATTTCAATTTCAGATTGTTATTTCTGTTTTCGAAAGATTCATCTCCAGTTCTAGTTCTTGAAGCACTCAGTATCTCATCAATTTACAGTTGAGCTATCAATTTGAATGCCTTCAAAACTAAACTTCTCTCCATTAATCATCTGAAACTCTCCTCTCTTCCTTCCATCAGTATGGCTGATGCCAACCACCAGGAAAGTGACTCGTTGCATCTTTCCAGGCTAACGTTCTCAGCTGACATGAAGTGGAAAGACTATATTGAATCCATTACTAGGTCAGCTGTTATGAAAGTTTGTTCATTGCATCATGCAAGACAAGTTTTACATATTTATAAGTCTACCATACGTCCATGCTTAGAATATTGCTGCCACTTATGGTCCAGTGCCCCTGCTTGAGCTCTTTGATAAGATCTAAAGAAGAATCAGCAATATTATTGGTCCTGATCTGGTGGCTCAGCCTCAGTCACTTTCCCACAGCCATAAGGTTGCTTCTCTGTGCATTTTTTATAAATGGTAATTATTTAGATGAGCTCTTCTCTATGGTACCTAGACCGTATAAATTTGATCACAATACTAGACTGATGTCAAGATTTCATCAATTTACAGTTCAGCTGGCTAGATGTAGCCCTAAGTTCTATGCTAATAGTTTCTTATCTCACACTTCTCGCTTGTAGAACTCCCTGCTTTCCAGCCAACTTTAATCTGCAAAAATTTAAATGCAATGTCAATCACTATCTACTGTCCTCCTGATTACTCTTTTCTCTTTCTCCTCATTACTATTGTTTTTGTTCCTAATTCCTCCCCACCATGTCACCCCCTTGTGGCCATAGCAATTAAAAATAATTTAAAAAAACTGTTGGTGATGAACACACCTCTTCAGAAAAGAACTTGAACTCATCCAAATACATATAGACAGATGCCAAGAATCGTCAGAGGTAAACAAGTAAAGAATCAGAGAGCGAGCTACCTACTTACTACCGATTTCAGCAAGACTATGTCGACTCCAAGTGTCGTTCTATTTCTTGATTGTTATCTTCCTTCAATGCAATGAAATCAAAATGGTAACAACAATTTAAAAAAATAGAAAAAGGAAAATAAACATAGAAAATAAGAAGAAACAATTTCTTTTGATCTGATCCATTCATCTTCCGTTTATTAAAAACATTTTTGTTCCTGAATAAAATAACGCTTTTCCTTTTTGTTCAATCGATAAAATATAGATTTTACAAGAATAGTTGTACAAAGGCGTTTTACATAGCTTTGCAGTATTTATTAGGCAAAGAATAATAAAGAAAAGATATGTATATAAATATTCAAACAAGATTTGTTGTTTTTTTGTTGTAAATTTAATTCGGAACAATGTTCATTGATACAATCCAATCCTGTTAAAATGAAAACATTTACTCAAATTCAGCAGAGAAATAAAAAAAGGGTTTTCTTTTTTCAGTAATTTTTTTTATACTCTTCCTCATCTCTTTTTATATCCTTTGTGGTAACACACATCCAATCAACTTTATTCGTCTGGCCCACATCTATAAATATTAAAAAATTGATCGATAGAGCCGAATTTTGAAAATTAAAATTCTCAAAATGCTGCTAATTTAAGCTAAACCAAAAACAATCAAAGGATTTGATGTTAAAACTTTGTAAAAGCATTTTATATATATATATATATATATATATATATATATATTAGTGTATATCAAAAATGCTTTTACAAACTTAGCTGACAGCTTCTTCACACCAAAATAAGAACAAAAGTCCATATAAACATGTCCACAAATTCTTTGTTTTTGAGTTAAGTTTATGGTATTCATTGTTGAATGTACAATGCAAGAGCCAGTCCAAAAATAGTTTAGACGTGGATTCCTGACACCAAAAGAAGGTAAAATGGCTGTATAAACAGATGGCCAAAAGGCCATTGTCGTACCTCACAGCAACTCATAATGAATGTTCAAAATGTCCTCCACGGGCATGCACCCATTTGATCATTGACTGGCAGACCCTTTCAAATATGTCCACATATGTGTTGAATGGTTTCACAGCACCCCATGACAGCTTCTCTGCATTATTAATGTTTGCTACATATACAAATTGTTTTAGGTGGCCCCAAAGGATTGACGTCAGGGGACCCTGCAACCAGCCCTCCCTTACCCATCATGAACTTTATATACACTTTTCTCCTTGTTTTGTCATGAGGAACATGTCCACAAAGTTTGTAAAAGTGTGTGTGTGTATATATATATATATATATATATCCAATTATGAGTTTTAATCATTTAAATCAAAAAAAGCACACAACTTACTCTGTATTTTAAGACTAAAAACAAATTACTTAAAATTAAATTGGGTGATTGGTATATATGTTGTGTCCCCCTCCCCAAATGAAATCCAAGTTTTTTTGGAGGGGCGGGGTTTGTTAACCAGACTCAAATGAAATAAAAAGTTGGAATCCAGTTAAACACATAAAAACTTGATTTCAATTTGGGGTTGAAGACAGCATATTTACCAATTTCATTCTAAATTGGTTTTCAGTTTTAAAAGGTTTATGGCTTTATATTTTGTTTTTTATTATGCCTAAAACTCATAATTTTGTATAAATTTTGGAGATTTTATATATATATATATATATATATATATTTTTTTTTAAACCACCAAATCCTTGATTTTGTACACAAATACAAACCAAGGTAGTGTTTTTAACATCAAAACCATTGAATTTTGTTTCAAATTGCAACATTTAGAATATTTTAACCTTCAGAATTCATTTAGGTAAATCAATTTCTAATATTTTTCGAGGCAGCACAAGATTATTGAGGTTGACATTCAATTTTTGAGGTCTTTCTGCTTCCAATGTTTCGTTTCTTCGCATATCATTCAGTTAGTTAAACAGCAGATAAAATGATTGAAATGAACAAGAAAATATTAAGGTGTATCAATTTTTATATATATATAGCCTTTTACTCTATGAGACCATTATAATGGCTGGCCTCTCATTTCCGCGTATGCCAATTTGCTAGGGTGGCTATCCAATACCTATTGCAGATCACTGCCCAAGTACAAAGTGCAACTATGCTGAGCAGACCTTAGTTACAGTTCCTAGGAGAGAGCATATCATCTGGTGTGATTAACAGTCTGAACTAGGTTAGCGCACTCGAACCCTCGGTCACAATGACTTGTAACTGTTAGCACAACTATCAGCAAACAATTCAGTCAACCAAATTTCATTCACAAAGCTTGGGTCAACCTGCGGTATGGTTTTCAAGCACTTTCCAAAGATGCCACATGCTGGGGTCACTTTCCCAGGTTGATAACAATTCCCGTTTTGGTTTTAAGGTTGTTATTGTTTTGCGTTAATTAAGCAGTTTTCATATTAAATTTAGATAACATCTTATATTACTGGTCATTATGTGACTATTTTGAATCAAGGTTTATTTGTGTTGTGTTCTTTTTATTTTTGTAAGAAAAAAAAAAAAAAAATATGACAGAAGTAGATGATTAAAAATTGAAAAGAATTTATCTAAATTTAATTTGGAAAATAAATAAATAAATGAATTAACACAAAACAAAATAATTTGAAAGAGAAATTATTATTGATATGATTCAGCTGTACCTCCCCACCACAGATTTAATATTAACAGAGACATGTTTTCAGATAGAGGCAAATTTCATCTTCATTTTAAACTGGGCTTCAAAGCTACTGAAGCTGTTTGCAGAATTCAGAATGTTTGCCCATAGTGTCAAAAATTAGTTTAAGCTTTTTAGGGGTGGCAACTTGTTCCTTAAAGTAAAGTCCATGGTGATCAGCTGTCAATTAGGCTTTAAAATGCTAGGGAGATAAGAAACTGATCGCCATCAGGAAGGGAAAAAATTTTAGAGAATGGAGAAAGAGAGAGAGAAAGTAGACTAAAATATGACAAAACATCTCTAGAAAACTCATTGAAGTTAGGATCATTGAAAAAGTCACCATATTTAGACAACCTTTTCACAAATGTACAATAATGATGTTTAAAAAAAAATTGTGTATATATATATATATATATCTTTTCTGTATGTTTTGAGGAAAGAGAAAAAAAAAGTGAGAGGGAAAGAGAAAAAGAGAGAAAGAAATTCTGTTCAAATGAGATTTCTTTTTTGTACATAGTATTTTATTATTATAGAAAAGAATTTGTATATAAAAAAAAGACTTATGTAGAGGGATATTGTAAATACTTCTATTCATCATTCATTGAATTTTAGAGTTATTCACATTTTCATAATCCGAATAAAATTACAACTAAAACGAAAAATGTGAAAATTATGACAATTTAACATTTTTCAGGCCAGTAGAATTTCTGGAAAAAAAAAAAAAAAAAAAAAAAAAAAAGCTCCACAAATAAAAAAATTAGAATGTT
>OZ038519.1:11045210-11092710 GCA_964036315.1 Acanthosepion esculentum | reverse complement strand
GAATCTGGCAAGCCAGGTTCAAATTCCAGGCTTCTCTCTTGTGTCCATTTTTGCAAAAATGTTCTTGAGAAAAGCATGAATGTCTTCTTCCTCCAGCTATGGGTTAAATAGTTAAGTGGCGCTTGGATGGCAGTCAGTCTAAGAGAATTCAAAACTGGAGAATGCAATTATAAACTACTCCACTATCCAAGAATGCACGGCAATTGACAGTAAAGGAAGAATAAAGAAATCTCTGAAGAGTTGTGAGAAAAAAAAAAAAAAGAATTACATAGAATTTCTGCTATCAAGGATGTACAGGTTTTTTTTTTTTTTTTACCCTGTATGAAAGAAAAAAATTATAATCAACTATTAAAATTTGTATACTTTATTTACATTTAAACATATCTCGCTGTTTTTCAATCCAGGTAACCTTCAGGTAATTTTAAACAGAACTCTTTATTCAATCTATCAAGATTGATTGTTCTCATTTTTCTCACCCTGTCAAGTGATATCTAGTCTTGTTCTTATTCGGTATTACTAAGTTATTGCTGACCCCATTTTTACTGAATCTAAATTGTTACAACCCAGCTTGGGGATTGAACTCACAAAGTCACTAAATTCATGAACCAACACTTTAATCCAGTGAGAGACATCCTTAAACACATACAGTGGAATGATAACAATCTACCCCATTAAATAAAAGTCTTGGTCAAAAGTTCCCCAAAGGTTACCCCCAAATTGACAGCCACCTAAAGAATGTCGGAAGCCTCAACAGCTGACATGTTAGAATGGCGGCAAAGATGAGGATATTAGTCCGAATGAAAATAATGAGAACTTAACCTAGCAATTTATTAGTGTTTATCATGCTAATTGCTAACAAGATATCCAGAATAACATTTCTTTAGATTTCAAATTTTAATGCATCAGAAAAAAAAAAAATTTTTTTTTAAATTAAAAAAATTGAAATTTATTCTTCTGTTTCTCTGTTGATAATCTCCTCAAAACTAAATGGATTGAATTTGTAGCCTTCTCCACCGTAGAATTTGTTCTGGAATTCCACCCTGAAAAAGAAAAAAAATGTTTAGGAACTGAAATTATAAGTGACCCCCCCCCCTCCACATGCACCAACCACATTTTTTTTTTTTGTTGAAAATTCCACTCCAGTCAGATGAACACTTGCTTAGATAAAGAGGTCAGAGTTATCTACCCCTAGTTCCTTTGTTTTTATTATTCTTATGAGGACGCAATGTTGTCCTCTGTCCCTAATAAATATGTCACCACATGTGTTAATACAGTGTATGCGTTTCTTTCTTCAGTTAATCCTCGCGTCTGGAATATAAAGTTGAATACCTGCATTCACACAAAACAAGGTACGTCTGTTTGCTACCAAACTTGATTGGTAATTTACTAACATTATCTTCATTATTACTAATACTAATCTCGTACGTACAAAGGTCATCTGGCAAGTTCATAGGCTGATCAAGATATTTATGTAAATAGATGCACCAGTTGGCAGACTAAAAGATATGCATTTTATTGTCACCCTATGAACAGCCAGATGAAACTTGAATGTAGGGGTGTTCCCAAGATAAAGATTAAACGATACATAGTAACCCAACCAATTTAGGAGCATTGTACCTTGAACCTCTGAAGTGCACAATTTTATTAAAATTAGACAAGGTGTTCTTTAGCTAGGACCATTTTTCTGTTTATACAGCATTTTTAATAGGAAATTCAGTATTTGTTTTCAATACACATTCTTATATCAGTCCACATATATAAACAAACACTTTTGGACACCTTGGCATGGTGAAATGGTTGGCAAGCTTGTCTCGCTAATACAGTTACGACTAAATAGTGAGTTCGATACTCATTCGGTGCCCCATACTTTCGGCCTTGTGCCACATCTAAGCAACGCTTAGAAAAAAAGGACACCTCAACGTGGTGTAATGGTTAGCAAGCATGTCTCACTAGAACTATTTCCACCGAAGAGTAAGTTCAATCCTCACTGGGTGCCCCATGCTTTCGTCCTTGTGCCACATCTAAGCTATGCTTGAAAAATCCCTATAAACAAACACTTGCATATATTCCAGCTTTTATATCTGTGAAAAGTAATAAACATTTAAAATACATTATGACAACATTATTAAATAAATTTATATAATATATTTATACAATTCATTATATTAGAACATGTTTTATAAACAATTATTACAGATGTTTGGCAAGTGCTTCATAGGTAAGGATGCTGTGTGGGTGTGTCATTGTAAAATGTAATCTGTATGACTGGAAAATTGTCACATGATTTGATGGTAAATAAACAAACAGATGCATGCTGGTTTGCCACTTACGTATTTAAAAATAAATATGACGAAGAAACAAGCATGTATAATAAAAGATATAATTAGTATTTTGAAAACACAGAAGAAAATGAAACTAAGTGCACAAAAAGGAGGCATCTGTACTTTGTTATTTCAATAAATATGAATCTCTCTCTAAGCAGATGATTACTGTTTGTATTTGGTATTACCTTCACCTTTGAAGATAATATAGTAAATACTAAATTGCTATAAATTGCCATTCTGGGACTAATATTACTTGAATAAAATAAGTTTTATTTTATTACCTTAATCGGTTTGAAAATCCTTGCAGGTAAATCTTAATTCATAAGGTGAAATGATCATAACTATGAGGTAATTTTAATTCCTATTGTATATAATTTATTTGCTCTGTTAGAATAAATACATTGAGCTCTCTTTGTGAATCAGTTTTAATAATTTATTTTATTAGGATTCATTTGGATCATATACCAATGGATTATTACCTGTATATATATTATAAATTTACTTTTTTAAAAATATGGTTCTATCACTACACGGGAATTACCATGTTTAAAAAACAGAAGCTAAAAACTTCAAATTAAATTATAGAATTAAATTAAAGTTCCTAGTTCTGTTTCATTTTTAAGCGAATTTTGGAATAACTTATTTTGAAATTTACTGAGTTTTATAAGCACATACATTCATAATATTTGTTTCTATGGATATGGGGAAATCCAATCATTTTAACAAGGGGTGGTAGGGTATTCTTTTTCACTGACAACTATTGTATCAACATATTAGTTATTTTTGAAAAGAAGTTAAGTCAAGGTAGGGTAGGGGTGCCTTTTCAAACGAATGATGACATATTTTTAAATAAGTAAATTTATAATATTTATGCTCTGTAGATTTGCATTGAGCACTGTTTTGTAAAAATAAAAATATTACTAAGAACACCAGATTATATATCTTACTTTTCTTTCTCTTTTTTCTTTCCATTCCTTTTTTGTTCATAAAGGTTTTCTCCTTTGATCAGAACAGCATTTATTATATCAAAGTTGTGGTCAGTCTTGTTACGATGAGCAACCAACACATTTGATGCATTGTTTCATAAAATGTTGCTTTTGTGTTGAGAAACCAATTCCCTGGGAAGTAAATGTCTAGAGAGTGCTATGATCACAAGGTCAACGACAGTAAATTTGCTCTTACAGCAGTTTACGATTCCTGGCAGAGCTTCCATTATCACAGTGTAAAATAAGTACTTTCAAAAGTGATGGAAAGAAAAAAGAAAAAAAAGGATTTAAATAAAACTGTGTAGGTTAAAATTTAAATAATAAAAAGAAAATTTGTTTTTAAATTCCCAGCATCCCTCATAACTTTCCTAATATATCTATTCACACATATAATGCAATATTACTGCATGTCAAAGATGTGCCATGAGTGATACACACACAGGTGATCATGTATGTTTCAATACATGACTGACGAGGCAGATTTTTTCCTGCAGTAGGTTACCATTTCTTTCTGCAAGAGACCAGTTGCCATCCCAATCTGTCCTGCTATTTACCCCATAGCTGGGGGGGATTCATACATTTCCCAGGGGTATTAGCACGTAAGTGAATGTAATGGATCCAACTGGAATTCGAGCCGCTACCCATTACTCCACCCTACTCGTTAATTTATGACCTGTGAAGTTCACCATTATAAGTACGTTATAAACCCGACCTATTATTTATTTTAGTTTTGCACCTTTATATTTCTAATCTGCATTATAGCTTATGTTAATAGACATAACTTAGGTTACCCCCAACACACACAAAATTACCCCCCTCTTGAGATATTGTTTACTTTTAAATGCAAATAATTTTTTTTTATTTATCATTTTTTTAATTCTTCGACATTAGAACTTATGAATTTTTGAACGATATAAATTATTAATAGTTAATTCTATATTTCAAATAGACGAGTTTGTAAACAGAATTTTAAATCATCATGACGAGAAAGCAATAGATAATGGTCAGAATCTCAACACCTGAAGATTGCATTAACTGCATGAAACTCCAAGAAGTGTTATCGACATTAGATATTATGTTCTACTTTGTTTTCGCCTGCATATCTGAAAACTGAGGTCCATTCTCAAATGTTTTTTTTTTTTTGTCTTTTCATTCCAATAGCTTCATGTCTCGCACATCTCGCCTATGGAACTCCCTTCCCTATTACTGTTTCCCTGACAAATACAATCGCCAACGGTTTAAGTGTAGCATCAATCAACATCTCCAGTTGCCTTGATCTATCCACTTCCCTTCTCCACATCCTTTCATCTTTCATTCCTATCTACTCTCGCTCCAAATCTTCTGTAACCCCCTTGCCTTGATCGACCCACTGTCTGTCTCTTTCACCACATCCCCTCCTTTGCCACTCCTATCTGCTCTTCCTCCAACCCTTCTTTAACCCCTTGCGTGATAGTGGCCTCCGGCCTTGCTTGGGGTGATACGATTTAAAAAAAAAAAAAAAAAAAAAAAAAAAAAAAAAAAAAACTTATTTACTGGCACCTAAACTGATTTATATATAAACAAACCAGCCTATTATTTCAGTAGAGACAAGAGAAAATATACTTTTTTTTTCTTCAAGTGCTTTTTTTTTTAGCAAAAGATAAACTTACCAATGTAATCTGAGGGCATGGAGAAAGGCTGAGAGGCCCTCCATAATGAGGAGCACAGCAATGGTGAGAAGGGCCCAGGCACAAAAAATGAAAAGCATTACAATGCTCCCTGCATAGCCAATATCCATAGACAAACCAATTTTCATCACCATGTTCCATAATACTTCAGATAATTCTGAAAAGAAGAACAAAGTTGTCATTTGTATATGATGTGTTAAATGACAGATAAATTGAATCACACAAAAAAAAAAAAAAAAAAAAAAAAAAAAAAATTCCTCACATGGAATTTGTTAAAAAGCATTTTCTCAAGGGATAAAGTCGGAAATTTATAAGGATCCACCTGGTGTGAACTGTGATTGTAGTACCTTAATCAGTAGCAGCCCGGAGGGTATAAAACCAGATGAACCTTTCAGTAACTCGTTACCTGTTATTCTTCTTTTTGAAGTGTGTACCATCAACCTTTCACGCCAAAGCAAAAAAAAAAAAGGGGCTGTGGATGCTTCATATACAAGTCGCACCTCCATAGGTGAGTGACACAAATACATTATCAATTTTCATTGTGCATTCCATTTATTTCTAGCTGAAGAACTCTTAAACTTTCCTTTTATTTTCATTAAACAAATGTTATCTTGTACTGCTGCCTTTTTTATAAATATTTTCATGTCAATTATTCTGATTAGCTTTACAAATTTAAGTGCAGTACTAGATTGGCAGCTAGGTCTCATTTTATAGCTGAAATGGCTAGATGTAGCCGTATGCTAACAGTTTCTTCTCTTGCATTTTTTGCTTGTGGAACTCTTCCAGCTTTTTGTTTTCCAGTTAACTATGATCTCTGAAAATTTAAATGCAATGTCAATTGTTATCTACTGCCATAATTCCTGTTCTTTTATTGTTCTCACACCGTAATAATGTTTTTCTATTTTCTTATTCTTTCACACTCAGTAACCCCTTGTGTTTTAGCAGCTTTACAGCCTTTCTTGGGGTGAAATGATTAAAAATAAATAATTAAATAAATAAGAAAATAAAAAAAAAAATAATAATTTATGTACTCACCAGCATGGGCAAGACTCAAGGCCCACAACCGAAGATATGAAGCTGTGTTGGATATGCAACCAAGACAATATTCAATCGTATGAATTGCCTGGTGGACCAATGCATCACTAAAATTAAACTGTAGAAAATAAAGACAATATTTAATACACTTATATTTTGTTCAGTTAGAGTTTTATTTTTTTTATTTTTTTAATATCTTTATTTTCAGTTTCAAGCTTTTCCTTTTTGAATAAACTGATAGGCACCATTTTCTTTTCCAGTTTTTATAACAATGTTAAGGGGATTTTTTTGGTGGGGGGGTCATACTTCAGCTATGAAATAAGCAGCTTCTAATTATTTTATTCTTATTTAATGGCTTTCGTCTATGAAATGGAAAGTAACTGAAATAATAATGAAGAAATTATTAGTCAAAAATTAATAATGGTTGACATGACTTCATTTAATAATAAAACTTAAGATAATACTACTACCACTTGTTTACTGATGGATTGCAAATAAAAAAAAAAATAGCAAGTGAAATTAAGATGGAAGAAATACCAGTCAAAAACTAATAATGGTTGACATTACTTAATAAAATTCAATATAATATTACTACTTTACTAATGGCCACATAATGTCTGAATCTTTTTTTATGTGTCAGGCCCCCTCAGAAATCTGGCGATCATTGCACTCCACATCCTCCTGTTCCTTGTAGCTCTCAACAAGTTTTGTCTTTTTGTTATTTCTCCCAAACCCTGTTATACCATCCATTTACTCAAGATCATCAAGTATGTTTTGTGCTGCTTTCCTCTGTCCCTCAATTTGTCCTGTGAGTATCAGATTTTCCAAGCCCTCCTTTCTCATTACATACCCTGTAAATTTCAAATTCCTCTTCCTAATGTTAAGTAGGAGTTTTTTTGGTTTCCATTTTCTCCAAAACCTCGTTGTTGCTCATATGTTCACTCCATGGTATCCTCAGCATCCTCCTGCAGGACCAGATTTCTCTTGCTTCAAGTCTCTTCCTCATCTGTTAGGAGATTGTCCAGCATTCACTGCCATATAGGAGGACAGATATCATGTAATAGTTCAATACACTTTTCTTTGTTTCTAACGAAATTTTTCTGTCTCTTAATACTCTGCTTAGCTTTTGGAAAGCATCTTTGGCCATCACGTAACAGTTCAGTATCATGTAATAGTTCAGTACTCTTTTCTTTGTTTTTAACGAAATTTTTCTGTCTCTTAATACTCTGCTTAGCTTTTGGGAGGCATCTTTGACCAGCCCAATACGTCTTCGGATCTCGGTGTCTCACTTTCCGTCCAGTGTTAGAACACTTCCCAGATACTTGAATCTGTGTACCTGATTGATTTTAATATTTTGGGCTCATTCTTTTGCTGATAACCAAGCAGTCTGTCTTCTTGTAGCTTAGACTTAATCCTTTCTTTTCACTTTCCTTTGCTACCTTCTGTAGGAGGTGTAGGACCCAATATGTTCCCCTGTGTATATCAAAGGACATGTCGAAGTTTATGGTCACCACTCCCCCCGCATTTTCTGCTGTAATTATCGTTCCTGGTGACATTCAAGGCAAAGTAGTACAATGGCTTACCAGTTATTTTTGCACTGAAAATGTTGCGGTTACCTCGTCCCTCCTCTCAGAAGTTCCTCCACCCACTGGTAAAATTGTTGACCTCTGAAGTGCAGCTCCAAACAGTCTGGCAACAGGCAGATGGCCACTTGGCACAGATGAGATGGGAACAGGCATTCCCCTTCTCAGGTCGAATCATTAAACCCTTCTGACTACCCTAACACAGTTTAGCCAGGAGGGCGATGCCATTGATCATTGTATTCATGCAATTTCTTGGAGACATGTGAGAGTTGGATGTAGGCCACATCCAAATTCACCCAAGCAAAAATTGTGTAAATGAATACCCAAAGCAAAGCCGTCCTGGGTACGACGTTAAACTGCATCCAACAGCAAGGCCTCTGATCAGGAGGTTTTGAGGAAGCGTGGAACCACCTCTTAATTGCTGATGTTCCCAGGTCCATCCTGACCCGGGGTGGTAGCACCTGCTAGGGTCCCAGCTATGGGCAAATAGTGAACTTCCAGATCTTTCCCACATCCTGGGTATGACGACAAACTACATCCGCGTCCTGGATATGACGACAAACTACATCCGCGTCCGGGGTATGACGACAAACTACATCCGCGTCCGGGGTATGACGACAAACTACATCCGCGTCCGGGGTATGACGACAAACTACATCCGCATATTTGATAAATATTATCAACAAAATAATTGCTTTTTTATAAAGATCACAAAAGACCAGAATGAAAATGAAAAAATATTACTTTTTTGAAAAACAATATTACCAACTATACTTTTTTGAAAAACAATATTACCAACTATACTTTTCTGAAAAATAATATTACCAACTATACTTCAACCTTTTATACAAAATAACCAACTTAAATTCATAAATTAATAAGGCTTCGGCATAAAATGACCCAAATAGGAGTTGACATGCCGTTAAATCCAACATCCATCCATCCAAAGCAAAGCACAATAGAGGCCACTTTGTGTTTTGCAGTATTACCTTCCGGTTTCCTTTAGAAGGACCAAAAAAAAAAAAAAAAGTCCAAAAAGTGACAACAGCTTTTATATGAAATGATAAACAAATTATCAATTTGGAGTTTTGCGCCATCAAAAATTCAATGACCATGATATCTAAAATTAAAGCTTATGTAAATTTGCCTAAAATGTTGGTAATCAACTGTTGGAAGTTTGGGGCCTACCAGAAAGCAAAAAAGACAAAAAGAAAATAAAAAAGCAGAAAATGCCCCCACCCCCCAAAAAAGAAAAAAAAAGAAAAAGAAAAAAAGTGAATCTAAAAAACCCAACTGGAATTTGAACTTAGCTCCACGATACTGAGCTACAAGCCATTAAACCGAAGTGGATATGAAACCGAGAGAAAAGAAAAAAAAAACAACTGAGAAATATGCACTTACGTCTTCTCCACCTTCAGCGTGCAATTCTACAGATTCATCAGCCACATTTTCAAATACACTGCCATCCATTGTTCCATCAACATTAATTGCATAATTACCACTTCCGGTCGCATTATGAGATGAATTAATATACTAAAAAAGGAAGTTCAAATAAAAAAATTTTAAAAACATTAAGATAATGACAAGTGATGAATGAATAAAATATGATAGCAATATTAAAGTCATTTTACAATTGTATTTTCTGAGGTTTGTGAAAATTTTTATTGCCATATTAGACTACCCGTGACGCGTTGGGTCACTGATGGTTCAGAAGATGATTTCAACATTCCATTGAAATCAAAGTTAATTTTATTATGATTCAGTTAAATATTTCAGTTCGTTTGTGTCATCATTGGTCTGGTTTAGAAGTTCATGTTTAACGTTTTACCAATTGCTTATAGCATTTAATAGGAATAGAACTTCTAGGATAAGCTAAATTAACTTAAAAAATATTTTTTTAATATAACAAAAAATATTTTTAAATCATATTCAATTGAAAATATTTTTTAAGTATGCCAAAAAATATTTTTAAATATTTCAAATATTGTTTGTTTAAAGAAAGCTGAAATATAAGTTATTACTCTACAAACAGCTGGTTGAAACAGCAAAGCGGGATCTCTTTGTGTCTGTCTTTAACTTTAAAATATTTCAATTAAAAAAATTGTCTGTTTGAAGAAAGCAAAACAGAAATAATTACTGTATAAACAATTGATATTTTTAAATCTTATTCATTAAATTAAATCATTATGCACCGGACGGATGCACCACACAAACATGAATACAGTCCCAGACTTTTAGTATTATATAGAAAGATAGATATATACAAATACAAAACGTAATATATTAGCAGCCTAATCTCCCTTACTTAGTAATGACATTCACTTAAAGACAGAAAGAAATGCCTTCTTTTATCATAACATTGGAATATTACCAAGACTGAAAAGATCAGGTTGCATGACAAATTATAGATATATATATATATATATATATATATATATATATATATATATATATATATATAATTTTGAACGATAAAAATTATTAAAAAAATTAATTAAAATCTTCAGACATACTGGGTTGTAGATTAATATTCTTACGTTTTTATTATTATTATTATTTCATTTAGATTCCTCGACTAGTTTCAGCCAACATGGCCATCATCAGGAGAAAAAAATGTTTCTGCTGGCTGGTAGCAGTAAACTACAGAAATGAATGTCTTGATGGAGAAAATGAACTTTTGTCTGTAGTTTTCATTTGTTTTTTTATCTTTTTAACAAGAGTTTATTAACATTCCTTGTGTTGGTCAAACAGTCAATTTTAAGTTATTTGAGATAAGAGCTGGATGGATTCATGCTAGTTTGAATTCCCTCGGTCAGTTTGGCAGTTTTATTGGTACCTGGAGAGGGGATGGTAAGTGTGTGTGTGTGTGTGTGTGTGTGTGTTATTTAGTTTAGTGTGTGTGTTATTTAGTCTCTGGTAAGTGTGTGTGTGTGTGTGTGTGTGTGTTATTTAGTTTTTAGGGAGTGAGTGAGTATGATATGTGTAAGCGTGTATATTGCTGTGGGTGTGTGTTATCATTTGGCTCATCAGGAAAGTGAGTGAGTATGATGTGTGTAAATGTGTATATTCGTGTGGGTGTGTGTATAAGTGTGAGGCCTCAACACCTCCGTAAGCATGTCTGTTTTGTGTGGGTGAGAAATGTGGGTAGGTTTTGATTTGTAGGGTTATGTATTACTACTATCTATATTGTTAAATTTATGGTTTAGCCCGGCTGGAAACAGCGTATCTAAACGTATCCACTTATTTTCATGGAACTCTAAAATTCTTCTAGTGTTATCTGCTTTGGGCTTTTCTATTCTCTCAATTATAGTGAATTTGGCATGGTTTTTGAAGTCGTGTTTTTCTAGGCGGAATAATTTTTCATGGGGAGTCGACTTAATTCGATTGCGATAATTATTAATTCTGTAGTGAAAGGGCTATTCAGATTTTCCTACATATTGTTTCTGGCATAGTGTGCATTCTAGGAGGTAAATTATGTTATGCCTTCTACAGTTAGAGTCGTGGTAGATTTTGAAAGTAGATTTAGTGACTGAGCTAGTGAATGAATTCTTGTGTCTAATGTGGTTGCAGCATAAACTTCTTTTGTTGTTACATGGTTGGGAAAATCCTGTTGTTTTTGTTGTTAGTTTATCACGGATTACCTTGTCTCCTAAAATGTGGTTACTACCTATGATTTCTTTTAGGTTCTTAGGTCTACGATATGCTAGAAGGCCGGGTTCCTTAAATAGATTTTTTTAGGTCTGGTTTGAGATGTAGTATTTCCCAGCAACTTTTTGATTATTTGGGATAGTGGAGGCAGAGTGGGGTTGAAAGTGGTTACTAGAGGAATGCGGCTAGATTTATTTTTAATCTTGTACATTAGGGTGCTTTCTCTAGGTGTGGAAATTGCATTTATTTATTTGTTATTTGTATATAAGTTTTATATATATATATATATATATATATATATATATATATATATATATATATAGGTAATAAATTCATTGGTATATAATCCAAGAAAGTAATATAAAAATATTAAAACTGATCCATAAGAAGAGCTCAATGTATTTATTATTACAGAACAAATAATTAGTACACAATAAAATACCAAATTACTTCATTTTGGTAATTTGGGATTTTATTGTGTGATATATATATATATATATATATATATATATATATATATATATATATATAGCTTTATGTGTAAAATTTCAGACAGAATATATCTGTAAGAGGGCAATATGAATAAAGACAAAAGGGAAACTTATCTCAGCCTATGTGTTTTGTCCTCTGATGGACTTTATCAAGTACCTCAGCAGACAAAACATGTTGACTAAGATAAGTTTTCCTTTTGTCTTTATTCATCTAGCTTTATCCCATCATATAAAGAATAATCTCAGATTTGAGTTAAATTCTTTGAGGTATATTTTTTTTTTTATTTCTTCAACTTGTTTGAATCTGTTCCCCAACCAAAGAATGTTTCATGATAGTCTAGAAGGAAAGAGGTTTAGAGAATTAGCTACATGCAGAAGAACTTCCCATCCCACACCAATAATTGTCATGTTACATTTGCAACTTAAGGGCAGGTTTTATCATAAAGTAAATATCAATGATCAACATATTTGCTCAGAAAAACGCCTTTTTTTCTTCTTCTTCCAAATGTTGCATTCAAACATAATCCTGAATTCACCCCCATATTTTTTTTTCCAACTGAAGCCTTCACAAATTCTTTTATTTAAACTTCATTGTCTGTCTATATTTCTGAGATGAGGTATTATGTACAGTATTTACATTAGTTGGACTATTGTACTCATCTTTGTCGCCATATTTGTCACAACGTTTCGGCCGTTGTACGCTTAGGCCTTCTTCAGGTGGTTGGAATTTCGAACTGAACCCTTTATTTCGATCACTGGGGTAGACTGTTCCAGTGACAGACCCAAAGAGTGAGAGTTCAATACCCTGTTAAGGCAGTGGAGAACTTTCAGAGGGAAAATTAGCAGGAGATAACTGATAACTGGCATCCATCAAACATGGCACGTGGAACTAGAACAGTCTACCCCAACGATCGAAATAAAGGGTTCAGTTCGAAATTCCAACCACCTGAAGAAGGCCTGAGCGTACAACGGCCAAAACGTTGTGACAAATATGGCGACAAAGATGAGGACAATAGTCCGACTAATGTAAACTTCATTGTCTTAAATTCATTCTTCCTTTGTCTAACTTCTGCTGAATTCCCCTATGAGGATAAAATACACATTTTGTATTCATCAAAATAAAATTATCACTTTTCAAGAAATAATTTGGAACTACAGGAATCCCTTGATTAATGTGTTTTTGATTAGTGCGCTAAGATTTTTCTATACCAAAATTCAATATGTGCATATATAATGCACTTAGTGCAGGAAAACATTCTTCAGTTCAACCATAGTAATTGAAAATGGATTTTTTTCAGTTACAGATTCATTCAAAACTTTATAAAATTTAAAAATGAAAAATGGGTAACTATTTTGTTTGTCAAGTATTACGTTATCTAAGTATCATCATTTTCCCCTTGACTTTTGTAATCATAGAGTATATCCAAATACAGATGCCATATTGAATCTCCTCCACAATGATCTATCAATGACAGCCATCAGCAATTCTGGTATAGCCATACTTGTCCAACCAGGTTTTGCAGTATTTACATTATAAATAAGTCCTATTCATAATGTAAATACAGTCAATTAAAAAAAAATTGACAAATTAGATTAAAAAATAAAATAAAGAAAATTTAAAAAAATTAGAAAATAAGCAAATAAATAATTCATGAATTACTCTTGTGTTAATCTGGGCCTAACCTGGCTACTTTTCAGTGCAAATTAGTACATCTGGATGTACCGGTTGAGAAATGCTGGTCTAAAACTGTATATTAAAATAAAAATAAAATAACATTTTTGTCTCACTGGAATTTGACCAAATGCGATTACAGTAATGAAACAGTTGAATCTGCCAATGTGTAGAAAATGAAATCAAACTTACATCTAAAGATTCATCGTAGTGTACGAGCACCCTTTCTGATGAAGCTCCTAACATCATTGTTCGCTGAGGAGGGAAAAAAAAGGAAGGGATATTAGTAATCATTTGGGTCATGCAATACAATTAATCTGTTCTATTCAATCCACAAATTCTCAGAACAATTAGAGAAACAAAAAGCATTTCCTGAAGAAATGCTGGCAGTTTGGAAGGTTTTTTTTGTTGATGTTAAACTCAGAAAAAAAAAAAAAAATTACACTGACAAAAATTTTCTTTCTAAAATCTTTCAATTAAGCAGTAAAGCCCAATACTCTCAAAGAAATTTAAAATATCAAAAATTACTGTAATCAAATATTTCATGGAGGAAAAAAAATTATATATATATTTAATTAAATATGACGAACAAGGAATATTTTATTAATTTTTTTAAAATTTTTTTTTATTTAGTTTTTCCAGCATTCTTACGTTTTTTCATCCGGTGGGAGTGAGTGAGTACAAAAAAAATATCCATATCGTCGATTGTCCCAAACACTTTTGCCCACATCTCTAGCCATTTTCAATGGGGTTGATTTTGGTGTAGTTAGTTTATTTTCATATATTGACTGCGTGAGATGTATTATTTGTGAATTATAGTAGTAGAGTTAATTCCGAGCCGTCCTGTGTTGGGCATGGCGGAAATTCAAGTGGGTGACTTTCTAGTTTTTAGAAGACTTTCAGAACTCCATTACCATTGTTAAACAAGGTAAAGTTGATGATGGGGAGAGCTGTTTGATGTACAGATTCTCTCTTATAATGAAATGTTTTCGGAGATTTGATTTACATAGAACTCTAGTGTTATCGACAAGTATCATTGCCCATCATATTTAACAAAAGATATTTAAAAGAAAGGTTGCTTCTGAAATATACATTATTCATAAAATCTTCCTCACAATATAAGTAAGCATTAATGCAAACATTGGCCATTTAATTGCTACTCAAATATTGGTTACCTAAAACCAAGCTTTTTTTTTTTCCTTTAGATCCTAAAATTTAACAATTAACACTTCCACTGCTGTAGACATTGATATCTACTTCGGAGATTTACATTGCCTGCTTTAGACGTATATATACAGGGTGAAAATAAATGAACGCAAGTTTTAAAACCATTGTAATGCAAAGTAAGCAATTGTGAAAACATTTTGAAACAAACGGGCATGAAATTGGGTTTATGAAATTACAAGATATTTTCAATTGTTCTTCAATTTTATTGTATAACCAAGATTGTACGCTTGATCAAATTATTGACAGACTATCCATAATTTGAGGCATGTGCTCATCTTCTAAGGAATGTCTCATTTGAAGGAATATCATGCAGTGTCTTTGTAATTTCAAACTTTTCTATCTGACGAGTAATTGTTGATAGAGCAAAAGGATGCTGTTTTAAATTGTAATGATGAGTGTTTATGTCAAAGTTTATCATAAACTAGTGTAGACAGAGTGATGTACAATGTACAATATTTGAAATTTCTTAAACAAAATGGCAGCAACAATGAAGAGATGGAGATTTTAAAAGTTTAAAATTCAACCTGTCTAGATTTGAGCTGACTAAAAAGACGAGTTAATGACTTTTTCTAAAATTCAACACAACTTGTATAAACTGAAGAGATACAGTCAAAGAAAACCGTTTCCTAGTGAAAGGGAAGCATATATTTATTCTTTCATTAAAATTCCAAATTTAAATTTTAAATAAATTTAATAAACAAAAGTCCATATCAACATGTCTGCAAATCTTTCATTTTTGAGTTATTAAGATTAAAGTAGACGCTGTTAAATGTACAATCCAAGATACAATCCAAAAATACTTTTACACGCTTTGGGGCAGGTTCCTCACACCAAAACAAGGTAAAAATTTACATATAAACAGATGCCCAAAAGGCCATTGTTGTACCTCAACACAGTATCTCATAACAAATGTTCAAAATCTCCTCTGCTTGCTTCTGTTGAATCACTGATTGCCGGACTCTTTCAAATACTCCTACACAGTATCAAATGATTTTGTAGGCCCCCATGACACGTAGATGAAGTCTCTCTGCATAAACCAATTGTTTTAGGTGATCCCACAGATAAAAATACAAATGATCGAGTTGAAACTGGTCCTGCCCTACCTATTCATCTTTCATAATAGATGTAAGCCAGTGTATCATGAACAATGTGACTAAAATGTGCTGGAGACATGTGTCTTCATATTAGCAGGGGTACATCCTCTAGCAAGTCTGGAAGTATGTTCAAAATAATAAGTCCCTGTAGACTGCTCCTGTAAGATGTGCCGAGAGAATACATTGACCTACCAGACAGTCATTTACAATTCCAGCCCACATGTAAATCGTAAACTGATGCCAGTGTCTAGTCTGTATTGTACTACAGGGATTCCGATCCGACCACAAATGTCGCTTGTGTAAATTTGTTATTCTATCTCTTCCAAATGTTTCCTTATCTATAAACAAAACTATAGAAACAAGATTGGTAAACGCTCAGCAAAAGTCCTCCCGTGGTTAGGGATCAGAGGGTAAAAGACCCTGCACACTTTGCAAATGATACAGATACAGGAGCTGCTCTTGAAGTACCCACCATGCGGTACTTTGAGATGTATGACATATGCTGATACCTGGATCATTTCCAACAGCCTGCAGAATGCGTTCTTTTGTGGTCAGGCATACAAGCATATCTCAGTCTCCCTCGATCCAGAGTTTGTGGTGCCACGGATCCCGTCTCTGTAATGCAATGATAAACAGCAGCAAAGGTTGGATAACCCAGATGCCTTTGGGCTGGAAACGCAATCTGATACAGCCATGTAAGCCTTATGTCCATTACCATTCACATGACCGTATATAAAAAAAATCACATCTGCCTGCTCACAATATGAATAGCCTGCAATTGTTAGACTCAACGCTCCTGAGTTAACTCATATTAAACATTGAAGACAGACTAACCACGAATGTACACAAATGCCAAATGTAACCTAGTCTACATGGCAGCACAGTGCCATCTACTGTAAACTTTCTTTAAACTTAATAATTCAAAAACTAAGAATTTAGCATCCAGTTTAAAATATCAAATGATAAATATTTGACTTAGACATGGAAGCCATGTGCTTGGTGTTTGTAGCTTTTTAGTTGAGTTAAAAAAAAAAAGACTGACACATCTACAAAAACATTACCCTGTCCAGTGGCAAAAGTTGCTGGTGGCACCAGGTGTGGCAGTTCCACCTTAGCCACCAAAACTGTTACCTCCCCTGGTTGGCAGCTGACAAGGGCAGGATATTGTATGTGCTTTTACATGTATGTAGGAAAATAAAAAGATGTTTTAAATAAAAATAATTAATAAATTACTTGTCTGTTAAATTGGGGCACACCTGGCTACTTTTCAAGGTGCATTAGTATGTCTGGATGCACCAGTTGAGAAATGCTGGTCTAAGTATATAATCTAAAATCATGAAAGATGTGGTTCTTCCAAAAGTTGCTGAGGGCATTATGGACTGAACATGTGAGTAATGGGGAAGTTAGTTTTGAGTCAAGTAGGAACTAAAAGGACACTTATATCTACAATCAGAAAAAGTTGAAATTTCTAGGAGATACAAGAAAAGAGGACCTAGAAAATTTAACACTCAAAGGATGTATTGATAGAAAAAGTAATGAGGGGAAGCAACAAGTAACCTACCTAATATATTAGTGTTAATGGATGACAGAACAGAGATTACAGCTACAAAAAAAAAAAAAAAAATGAAGTTGAGGAGAGCAATGATCAGTTGCATCATGAGGGGGACACAGCATGTAAAAGAAGCTAATAGGAGGAGAGAGAGAAATTATTGGATTGAGATCTGTTGAGTTGAACAACCATTCCAAGAATATCTTGTCCCTGAAACCATTTTGGGGTGTAGGGGTATGGAACTGATTCTTATCCTGTATATAAATGAAGATTTTGTGGAATATTATGAGATTAATTAAAAGCCACCCTATTGGGCAGCATTTAAGCTATCTCCTGGGGAGGGCTCTTGATTAAACCTTTGGCCCAACAATGACACTTCATGCATTGAAGTACATATTAAACTTTATTAAACTTGAACAATATTTTTCAAACAATAGTTTTCATCAAAACAATGATATAATTTCTCTATTTGGAACTTATTTCAAAGCTGCATGATAAACAACATTTATAGATCGCTCTCACTGCAAACAGAAGTCTTTTGAACTCAAAAGGAAGATCTGGAGGAATTAAGGGGATTCATGGAGGTAAAACTCTTTCCTGGACCAGTAAGGATCTTTGCTTCCAAGAGATGAAACAACTTCTTAACAATTAATCTTGTTCCATTACAAAAGCTTTATAGGATCTAGATTTCTCAATAGCATAACTGATGCATTTTCTTTTAGTTCCAGCTTGTGTGATGGGATTCAAGGAACTCTATTGGATAATTCACTGCTTGCTCTTGTTCAACCACAGTATCAATGGAAAGTACTTCATGTTTTCTTTTGGAATTACTTGGAGAAGTTTCCAGTTGATGTTATCCGTAGTTTGATTCTTGAGAGCTAATATGGCGATCTCACAAAGCCAGTTAGAATCCATGAAATAGTGTTTAATATTTGGATAAACCTGGTTAATCAAGTAGTTTTGGATACTTGACACTGAAACTCCACAACCATTTGGGAGTGAAATATCTCCATTTTGGTCCATTTTGATGGTTCCATTGCAAAGCTACAACAGCAAATCTTCCTGCTTCAATGTCACCTGTGATTCTAACTATTATGTTTGTTTTCAGGCTGAGTCTTTGAAAAATTCTTACATCTGCAGCCATATTCAGATAGTTGTGTTTTTTAATTGAAATAGTGTGATACACACAGACATTTTTACATTTATTATATAAGAAATGAAAGCAATATATTGACATTGAAAAAGGTCTTTTCATAATTTTAGGTGGGGTTTCCAAACTTTTAAAAATTGCATTCATTTTTTTTTTAAACATCTTATCAACCCTTTGCAGGATATTTAAAGCTGAAACATTTTCGATTGTAGATGGTTACTTACAGTACCTGATGTTCCCAAGCAGACCCCCATCCAAGTACTGACCAGATTTGACACTGTTTAACTTCATTTGTTCTTATCTATAGAAATTTATATTCTTGCATTTAAAAACTTACCTTTTCTTTCACGTTATGTTCTATCATCAAGACAATCGGTTTTATGAATAACATCCACGGGACACAAATAACTGCAATGACAACCAAGATGAACTGCACTGTTTTCTGAAAGAATTAAAAAAAAAAAAAATGATCAAAGAAAAATGGAGATTTCACAAATTCTGCTCAACCCACATTAGACAATTTACTGTTTAGTCATTAGTAATTACCAGAACTAGTACAATGAATCTCAGAGTTAAAGCACACAATTCCTACTTTCTTATCCTCCTAACTCTACCCCCAAATGATAGCATCGCCAGTATATAACTTCTTAACGTTTTTGGTCTCTTAATGTTGTATTATTATTTGAACCTTTGTTTACTATACCCACATTTGTAGATATTTATTTTTGCTGTTGTGGCAGACGTGATGAGGCAGAACCTGGGACGAGCACAACTGGTTGCGACTTGCCTTGTTTCCCCGCCAAAAAAGAGCCCATATTTGCTTAGCATGTAAAGCTACTGCAGTTGAAATGAAGGAGAAAAAAAAGCACTTACCGCTGTGCTGTAATCCGTCCTCGGCCAGATAACATAAAAGAATAAGGGGGGACTTGCATTGCATTTTTATGCAATAAAGATGCAATGCATTATGGGACAGGGACGCAATGAATTATTGGATCGCATGAAGACGCAAGGGATTATGGGTATATGGACAGATATAAAAGCAACTAATTTTTCTCAGTGCGGGTGCTTGGAGTGACGTTCAGGGTTGGCAGCTGGAAAAGTCTGTTAGTGCGATTTTGAGACAGAACTCAAGAAGGAACGACTAGAGGTTGGAATACCAGTTGGGAGAGCTTGAATTTACTCGCTGGTTGTTGTTTTCTTTTTATTCCCCCACAGCTGTCTTGTAGAACTCCTTTCATCACATGTCAAATATACTCGCACTGTGTCAGATTGTAACTTCATGTAACTCTTCTTTTCTGTGGACTTATTATTGTAAACTTTATAAATATATTCCTTTAAGCAAACTACTTGCTACATCGTTTACCCATTTAAATGATGTTGGTCTCTCAGCTATGTTCAGCATTCAAAGGCCACCACCTTTGTCATATTTCTTTTTATTTATTTTTGGACTAAACTAGTCTCAAAACTGTATTTCTTTTTTTTCTTTTAGTTTCACCCTCTTGGCTTTCAACAAACCTGCTGATAAACTTTAAGCTGCCTTTGTAGATATTTATTTTTGCTGTTGCACTTATTATGTCAAACGTTGTCACATTGTAAATTCATGTAACTTTCTTCCTTTCTGCAGACTTATTATTGTAAACTTTATAAGATATTCCTATGAGCAAACTTCCTATTTGATTTTATGCCATCAAAGTAAATAGTAATCGTGAGTTCAATCCCTGTACCGGGTAGTACAGACTTAATCTAAATAGAAACAGACAAGCAAAAACAAAAAATTACCAAAACGAACAAGAGATCATGAGTGAAGACTGGGCAGATCCTGCCCATATATGGCAACAGTACTCCATTTTTAGCCTAATCTTGCTCTTGTAAATGTAGAGAACACTGGATCGTATGTATGAGCACCACTCGAGGTCTACATTAAGTAAGTCTCAATAGGCACTGAAGGCTAAAATTACTTTGTTTACACTGACAGGGCGTACTGTCAATATAGGCAAGGTATGCAGTGTCTACCTGGTTTAAAATTCTAGAGGCTCATTATTGAATATAAAAAGAAAAATCTTTTACTCAAGTTTAGTGGGAGATAAGGAAAAATGTCACAAAATTAGCAAGATTGTAATGGTTGAAATGTCATGAATATAACAATCAAGTTAATCCAATTTCAAACAGGAAAGTATCTCGCGTATCATGTGACTTTTGAACACCTAATGTTGAGGCTAATTTTAAGGGAGTCACACCATACACGAGATATAAAATTAGCATATGACCAAACTATATTATTTACAGTAGTCAAAAAGTACAGCTTTATTTAAAATAAACATGATTTTGATAAAACTAACGTTTTACTTAAATGTATCCAATAATAATGCATGTAATATTTACATATTAGTTTTGTATTATAAAATACAAACGGCGAATATGCACGTTCTCCTTTGTTTATGTTTATAAGAGGTTTAGCCGTTTCTCGTTTGGTTGTTTATTGCTGTATGCGTTTATGCAACACGTATAGCGTTACTAACGATACTTTTATCATTTTCTTTGACTTTTTAATTTATTTAATTAGAAGATGGGATAAAGAGACAGAGGAAAAAAGGTTAGTGTATTGTAATTTGGTCTCTTGAAAAAGGAACTTGCATGATACACAAGATATGATAAAATCATTTTTACAAGTGACACTTTGGGTGGGGGGGTCGCACGATACACAAGATATGATAAAATCATTTTTACAAGTGACACTTTGGGGGGGGGTCGCACTATACACAAGATTGTGCATTACACGAGTATATATGGTAAATAATGACACTTGTTTCAGACATGGCATTCCTTGAACGCACAAAATGGTTGGTTCCCTGTACCTGACTTTCCCCTTCTGTCCTCTCTAGCTTTATGAGAGCCAGATCAAACCGAAAATGTAGTACTGTTGCCATATATGGGCAAGAGCTGCCAAGTCTTCACATTCCAGTCTCAGTAGAATCCAAAAGCATCTCCACGTCCTTGTGGGTGATGAATTATTTTCCACCCAACAACCACTTTCTCACAGATGAGATGTTGCAAGTCTCTCACTATTCTATTGCTATTGCCATGGAGAATGTTCAGATGAATTGCACCCCTCAGTTCCACCAGTTCTTTCATGGCTAAGGCAGGCCAAGACACACCCATTATAGCAAACCACCCTAATTCCCTTCATATTCCCCTGGTGAAATGCAAGTGCCACTCAAGCAGCTTTTTCACATGAACCACTGCCTTGTGGAAGCAATTCCCGAGAGGTTGCTGCCCCGATCACTACGATCTTAATCTGTTCAAGCCCAGGGTTAACCATTATCTTCCACACACATATCCACATAAGCTGTGCACCTAACTCTATAACCCTCTACCTGGGGCCTTATACTATAAAATGTCTTTTACTAAATCTGATCTCTCAAGGTTCTTGCAAATGACCAAAGTTCCCCAAAACTAACTTCATAACTGGTGCAAGAAAATAACAATGGACATTATTCAAGATATTTAAAACATTCCATTTGCACAAACGTTAATTAAACCAACCATTTTGTTTCTCTTATCACATTGCTATGGCGCAATAGTTAGCGCATTCTTGCAGACAAGTTCTACTCTTCACCTGATGTCCCATACTTGTGGCCTTATGTCAGACTAAATAAATCGAGAATATTTTTAGAATTCCCTCATTTTTTTTCAAAAGGATTTTTTTCTGGGACAACTTCTGTAATTAATTGACAGAAAACTGCTGAGCTAATTGAAATGCCTCTGATAGAAGTTTGAAAATCTGAATTTCTTTTCATAAAAATAGTGTAAGAGAGATCAGTGCCAAACAGGTAATTGGCAAGAAGATTTTAAACAGGAAACCATTCCTCGCACACACAGAGTATAGGAGAACTTTATGAAACCAAAAACAGAAAAGGCAATAGGAAACCATTCCACAATTTAGATAAAGGAATTTGTGGATAGCCATGACAGGAGACATAGCAGAGAGAGAGAGAGAGAGGGAGAGACATAGCAGAGAGAGAGAGAGAGAGGGAGAGACATAGCAGAGAGAGAGAGAGAGGGAGAGACATAGAGAGAGAGAGAGACATAGCAGAGAGAGAGAAGAAAGAATGAAAAGAGAGAAAAAAGAATTTTACAAACCTGATCTTCATAGAATAGGCAACTGTTGCAATCTCCTTTAGTATATTTAAACATGAACATATTGATAAGCTCTGAAAATTAAAAAAAAATTATAAAGTATAGTTATTTTAGAAACATAAGATTTTATATATTTATATGCACAGTACTTAGTGGAAAGTGCTCAATATCAGTGATAGAGCTAACATATTCAGTTGTATGGAGATCCATACAATTGAATATATATATATATATATATGTGTGTGTGTGTGTGTGTGTGTGTGTGTGTGTGTGTGTGTGTGTGTAGAAAGAGAAAGAACAGTAAGATATGTAATCTGGTGTTCTTATTAATTAATTTTACAAAACTGTGCTCAATTCAAATCTACGGAGCATAAATATTATAAATTTACTAATTTAAAAATATGGTTTCATCATTACACAGGAATTACCATGTTTCAAAAACAAACTAAAAACTTCAACTCCAATTATAGAATTAAAGTCCCTGGTCCTGTTTCATTATTATTATAAATGCGAAAAAAATCAGTACTAATACATAAGGGTGAGCAATGGATAAAAAATTCTTATGGCCACTTTGACACTACAATGGGATCACTAGACTCTGCAGAGTTTTCTGACTTTATAGGTCTTTTTATATTATACAATCTCACAGCATATCATGAAATTAATATAACTGATATTGGATTGTACAGAGAAGATGGACTTATGGTTATAAAGAACTTTACAAATTTTAAAATCGATAAAATTAGAAAGATATTATATAGAGAATTTAAATGCCTGAACTTAAAAATTACTGTAAGCACTAAATTGAAAAAGGTGAACTTCCTTGATATAACATTAGATTTAATGAAAAATGTATACATAACTTATAAAACACCCAATACTAATCCTTTGTATATACACCCTAAATCTAATTATCCTCCATCTATAATTAACCATATACCTTCATCTATCGAAAAGAGAATAAGTACAAATTCAACAAATGAGAAGATTTTCTATGAACAAATTAATTTCTATAATAAAGCTCTAAAAGATAGTGGCTACAAGAGCCCAAAACTAACTTCCATAAAAAATGAAAATGGAAAGCATAGAAAAAACAGAAGTAGAAAAATAATTTGGTATACGCCCCCATACAACTAAATGGTAAAAAACAAATTAGAACAAAAATTCCTTGCATTAATCATTAAACATGTTCCTAAAGATAGTAAACTCAGCACTATTTTTAATAAAAATACCCTAAAATTAAGTTACAGTTGTACTGAAAACTTAGAAAAAATTAACATAATGCTAATATCTTAAATAAACACTTATACCAAGACCAAAGAAATTTAGACAGTATAATAATAAGAAATGAAGATAAACAAAAATTATGCAACTGCAGAAATCCTCATAACTGTCCTCTTAATGATAAATGTCACACTGAATCATTAGTGTACCAATGCAATATGTCATCTATTGAGGATCCAGACAACATAAAAGTCTACATTGGATGCACAAGACATGAATTCAAAAAACGGTTCAACCAACATCAAAGTTCCTTTAGGATAAATAAATACTGAAATCAGATGTCCCTGTCAAAATATTTCTGGCACTTAAAAGAAACCAATAAAACACCTAATGTGAAATGGAAATTAATAAAAAAAGCTAGAGTATGTAGGTCATTAAATGACCCATGTCCTTTGTGCATACATGAGAAACTACATTATTAGGTTTATAAAAAAAAAAATTTACTTAATCAAAGAAATGAAATAGCTATTCTTTGCCGATGTTGTCAAGGATTTTCCTTAAATGTTCAAAAAAGTCGATAAATGAAATATACATATTTATATTTGATAGTCAATAATTATTTTCAAATAAATTAAGTAATTCTATTACATTTATTTGTTTTAAAAGAAGTATAGTCTATTAGTAATTAGAATTAGTGTAACAATATTTAACATGGTGTATGGACAAAAAGGGTTAAACAAAACGATTCTAATTTTTTTTCTCAGAAAGAGACTTATTTTCCCAGGATATGTGAACAGATGTATGAATTTTGTTGAAAAAGTTACACAACGTGATTCAGCTAAACAAAGCTGGCAGGTCGGAGGCCAGAGGTTAAGGTCGTCTGCTGAAAGGTGCCAATGGGAAAATTGTCAGCCAAAATTTCCCTGAGAAAAAAAATTAAAAGCAGATGATGATGTCAGGAAGACCGACATCATATAATGGCTCCTCCCAACAGAGGAGGGGATCTTCCAAAATTGGAAGTGTGAAATAGAAAACGAAAGAAAACAACTAGTTGAATTTTAGGAGATTTGCATAAAACCCACCTAATCGCCCGCACCACACCAGTTGGAAGGGACACCCATAAATACAAGTACAAGTGCCCACAGGGCCAAAGTTAGTCGAAGGCAGTTGGAGCCAGTTGCAGTAGCAGTCACAGTGAGGTTGTGACCAGGAGTTAAGAGATTTCTGATATAATGCTGTTTTGCCAACCTAATGATAAGAATAATAATAATCTGCTGAAGAAGAAAAACTCTGACGAAATCCTTGTGCCGTTCATGAAAGTACAATCAACAGTACTTGAAGTTAAATCCAGTTGTCACTGAAGAAAAACTCTGACGATAAACCTTGTGCCATCTGTGAAAGTACAAATCACAGTACTTTAAAGTTAAATCCAGTTGTCAAGTCTTGCCACCCTTAAAAAAGTTAACCAAAATTTTTGTTCTGTCGCCAAATATTAGAATGGGTTAGAAAAAGAAGAAAAAGAAGAAAAAACTGTAAATATTTTTTTTGGTTATTTTGATATAAACATCATATTGTGATTTATTCGGGCGTCGTCCATTTTATTTTTCAATTTTGTGTGCACGTATTCAACTCCTTGGTTTAGCGTGGTTAAGATACCCCAGTGGAAATTCGGCTTGACCTTCTTAAGATCAAAATCCCAACGTGGGTAAGAGAGGTCATAGTTGAAGAGGTCAACTTAAAGACCAGCTGCTGTGTCAAACTCCATCAACGACCGATGAGTGGGCTGACGGCTTGTTCTCTGATACCAGGATTGATCCTGACCAAGGTGAGCATAACAAGATTTGACTCTGAATGCTGCCATACCCCAAGCAAGGCAGGAGTGCCACTAATACACAAGGGGTTACAGAGAGTGAAACTAAGGGGAAAAGACTGGGTATGGGGAGGGGGACTGAGGAAAGGATAAAAGATGAACCGTGTTCAAGTCAACAGAAGATGGCGACTGACGTTGCATTGAAATTTTTGAACATTGTGGTTATCAGGGAAGCAGGTAAACAGAAGCAAGTAAACAGGTAAGAAGTGTGAGAAAAGAAACTGTCAAAGTAGAAGTGGCGGTTGCATTTAACTATTTCAACAGTAAAATGGTGGGACCTAGATGCCAATCTAGTAGCACACTTAAATTCTTGTAGTCAAGGAACCAAGAAAAAAAGCTCGTCATAGCAGTTGCCATGAAAATATTTGTAGAAAAGACAGAGGGAAGCCACATCACGTCTGTGAGAAAATGCCTGAAGTTGAGATGCCAAGTATGGATCAATTACATTGCAGATCCTTCTTTGGATTTTGTTAGAACCGCAGGGGTACCAGACCAGTATTCAATGCATGGACAAATGGTAGTTTTGTAAATGTGCAAGATGGGCTGACGAGAAAAATCTTCTGGCATGGCACAATGAACAAACTTTCCTTGCAGTAGATGCAGCTATTGATTCAATGTAGTTGTTCCATTACTAGTCAGTTGAAAACGTGAGGCCAAGAGGGAGCAGAGAGAGACACACTCCTGAAGTCCAGCTCGGCCATGCTGGTGGCAGGCAGGAAAGTTTATCTATGGTGGTTAAATGAGTGCAGCTTAGTTTTGGAAGCATTCAAATTTAGCAGCCATTTCCTGTCCCAGTTGACCACTGAATGGAGGTTAACTATGTCAGCTCTGACAGATTTGCCATTGAGACCCGAGTAAATGGTCGTGTCATCTGCATAAATGCCTACTTGGAAAATAATGACATCAGTAAATCATTGATGAAGATCAGAAATAGCAAAGGATTCAGGATAGAGCCTTGGGGAACCTCCATGTTCATGTGGAAGTGAGTCTGTTTAGAATGACTTACATTTCACAGTTTGATAGGAATAATTAGATTAAATCAAAGAATCATTCTGTAAGACTGTAGCACTGACGCTTATACAGAAGGCCAGCATGCCAAACCCTGTCAAATGCCTTTGAGATATCTACAGCCACAGTTCTAGCTTCACCGCCCTTGCTGTTTGCCTCAACGTTCTTGATAAGATCCAAAGACGGATAGGCAACGTGATTGGCCCTGATCTGTCATCTCGTCTACAGTCGCTCTCTCACAGACGCGATGTTGCCTCGCTCTGCCTTTTTTACAAGTACTTTCACGGTAATTGCTCCGAGGAGCTGCTCTCGCTTGTCCCTAGGCCTCGTGAATTTAAACGCCCCACGAGGCTGGCATCCCGCTCCCACCCTTACACCATGGAAACTGTTAGATGCAAACGTCTCTTCTACTCCAATAGCTTCATGTCTCGCACATCTCGCCTATGGAACTCCCTTCCCTATTACTGTTTCCCTGACAATTACAATCTCCAATGGTTTAAGTGTAGCATCAATCGACATCTCCAGTTGCCTTGATCTATCCACTTCCCTTCTCCACATCCTTTCATTCTTCATTCCTATCTGCTCTCGCTCCAAATCTTCTGTAACCCCCTTGCCTTGATCGACCCACTGTCTTTCTCTTTCACCACATCCTCTCCTTTACCACTCCTATCTGCTCTTCCTCCAACCCTTCTTTAACCCCTTGCGTGATAGTGGCTTCCAGCCTTGTTTGGGGTGATACGCTTAAAAAAAAAAATACACTTAATATTCAGTGATGACCGTAAGCATGTCAGTTGTAGGCCAGGCAAAACGAAATCCATATTGTTTGTCAGAGAGTAGGTCATAAGAGGTAAGATGCTTAACCATTTCAGCTTTGATTAATGACTTGACTACTTTCCAGAAAAGTGGTAAGAGACTAATAGGGTGATAGAGGCATCAGAAGTTTCTCCAGAGTTCTTAAAAACAGGGACTACAGAGGAGGACTTCCAACGAGTGGGAAAGCAGGAAGTAGCAAAGCAAAAGTTGTAGAGTTTGGAGAGAACTGAAGCCAGCTTGGGAGCATATTTCTTTAGGATGACAGTTAAGATCCCACCACCACCTCTGCTTGTCTTATGGGAATCTAATTTTTTTTTTTTTTTTTAAGCGTATCACCCCAAGCAAGGCCGGTGGCCACTATCACGCATGGGGTTACAGAAGGGTTGGAGGAAGAGCAGATAGGAGTGGTAAAGGAAGGGATGTGGAGAAAGAGAAGGACGGAGGGCCGATCGAGGTAGGGAGGTTACGGGAGATATAGAGCGAGAGCAGATAGGAATGAAAGATGTCAGGAAGTGGATAGATCAAGGCAATGGGAGATGACGATTGACGCTACACTTAAACCGTTGGAGATTGTATTTGTCAGGGAAACAGTAATAGGGAAGGGAGTTCCATAGGCGAGATGTGCGAGACATGAAGCTATTGGAGTAGAAAAGACGTCTACACCTAACAGTTTCAACGGTGAAGGGGTGGGAACGGGATGCCAGCCTCGTAGGACGCTTAAATTCACGAGGCTTAGGGACAAGCGACAGCAACTCCTCAGAGCAATTACCGTGGAAGTACTTGTAGAAAAGGCAGAGCGATGCAACATCGCGTCTGTGAGAGAGCGACTGCAGACGAGCAGTGACGTGATTATGTGCATATCACTCAGTATAGCCTCAGTTCTAGGGTTGGGGGGGGGGTCAGGTGTGGGTACTCCAGATGAGTTAAGTGTTGAGTTGAGAGAGAATTTCTGAGCTAGGCATTCACAACCTTATCTGCTGTAGACGTCAGGACTTTGAATTGCTTGAATAGAGGAGGAATTGAGGATTGCTGTTGTTCAGCACACTCTTGCAGAGCCGCCTGTAATCTCTTAAACTGAACTTGCAAGATGCTATACATAGTTTTATTTTATCAGCAAACAGTAACTTTGCTTTGTTGAGGACATGCTTGCATTCGTTACTAGTTGAAACAAAGAAACATCTGTTACAATCAGATGTGTCGCTCTGGTACAGCTGGAAGAAGTGATTCCCGTGGGCTATAGCAGCTGAGCACACAGGTGAGAACCGAAGAGATGAATGTGGTTTAATTTGGTATTTCCTTGCTGGAATGAAAGCATCAGTGATGCACTTTTGAACAGGATGGTTAAATACTTCATTCCAAGGGACGTCACAAAGGAAGACACAGAAGGAGTCCTAATCTGCTTGCTGATAACAAAAAGATATTTTGATGGTAGGGGGTTCTTGGCTGGTGGGGGGAACGAAAGGAGATATTTACAAACACAACTGCGTGATCAGAGTTGCCAAGAGGGTAGAGCTGCGTAGTACAACAGGAGTCAGGGATAGAGGTAAAAAAGAGATTGAGAAGAGAAGCGTTTCAGTCAAGGTTACTGGGGAAATGTGTGGGGAAGTCAACCACTTGATTGAGTGATGGAAAAGTTAAGGGTTTGGATGCCAGCGAGATCAGTGACAGAGTGTTGAAGACCCCTAATAAATATATATATATATATATATATATATATATATATATATATATATGTGTGTGTGTGTGTGTGTGTGTAAAAATTAATACACACAAATAAACAAATCAAAGTATTCGTAAAAGCAACACAAAGACTGAAATAAAAAAAATAAAAATAAAATTTTAAAAAAGAAGAAGGAAACACAAGAGGAAAAACAATCAAAGACAGACACCTATGGAAACAGAGCTGTGACACTACTCAAAAAGAGCTACTCAAGTTTCAGGCTACCACGATCATCAGGAGGCTGATGATTGTCGTAGTTTGAAGTAGCAATTTGTCTCTTTTTGAGTATTACTAGTGTGTGTGTATGTGTGTGATAATAGCTGGCCACTCGTCGAGGATGCCCATCTATTAGGGCGGCTAGCCAATCTATTGCAGACACTTGCTCAGGTGCATTTTGTGTTTGTTCAACACCCACAGAGCCCACCTGTGGTTTATACTGCAACTATGCTGAGCAAGCTGTAGTTAGAGTTTCTGGCAGAGAAGCACGTTATCTAGCGTCATCAACAATCTGAACAAGGCCAGCATGCTCAAACCCTCAGTCACGATGACTTGTGACTTTGTGCTAGCACAGCCATTGACGGCTCCCCAAGGTTCTGTCTACCCGATTTCACTCACAAAACAAAAAGAGTGCAATTGGAAACGATGTAACTTTGTTGTGGAGGGGTTCAATTCCTGCATGCGATGATGAATAGAGGTCTCTGGATTTTCGGCCACATTCTCGTGCACTGCAGCAATGTTTCCAGCTGAACAGCATAAACAAGCATGCAATGGTGTTTTCACATCTGCCACTGACCCAGTTTGTTTTAATTTACGAACAATTTTTCCAATTGCACTCTTGAAACTTTAACATATTGTTTGATTGTTAATCTTTCCATGGTTGAAATTGCCAAAGACTTAAGTTGTTAAATTAGTCCAAGTTATTAGAAACACCCTTATATATATATATATATAATTATTTATTTGAATATTACAACATAAATATGTTATAAAATCACGACAAAAGTAGCCATTTTGTTTCAACACTTCTAGTGTCTTATCAAGTGACGATGTAGAATATAGAATAAAATCATATTTATGCTGTAATATTCAAATAAATAATTATATCTGCTCTACTCTGTATTGAGCACTCTTTAAAGAATAGTAATTGTTGGTTATTGGATTTCACTCCGTATATACCAATCCTAAACTTGGTATATATATATATATATATATATATATATATGTGTGTGTGTTTAGGCAGCAAGTATTCATCCAAACAAGTTTGATTAAAAAGAACCGAAAAGGTTTGTCCATTTAATTTCTTTTATTGTATTTTTCAAATAAGGTGCTGTGTGTTGGGTTCAAAATAAAATTGTGGACAAACTATTCAAAGATGATGTCTGTCCAAACATTGGTTCTTGAAAATGACTGAAAAGATACACACATGTGTATGTATGTGCGCATATATGTATATACAGGGTGTATGCACTACTAGCAACAGATAAAAGATTCAGCAAATATTTTGTTGTTGTTGTTGGTCCACCTTATCTGATTTATATTAAAAAATAAAAAATTATTTTGTCTGAAGAACTATTTGAATGATGCCTGCAGTCCGCACACATCTACTGTAGAGATATTTAGAAATAAATTAGGAAACTTGCAAAAAGTGTGGCATTAAAGCTGTTTGGTTAAGACAAGCTCATTAAGTCATTGCAGGTATTGGATGCAGTCAGGTAGAGTTTCTCATTTAGTGGAGCACTCGTTTAGCATCCAGCCTCTTGAAACGAAACCCGTTCATTAAGGGAGGAGTTAAAAATGTCAAGGGTTTGAAAAAAACAAAATAACTATATGACACTTGTGAAGGGATTTTCTTCTTATTGGTTGGGTATCTGCACTGGAATCAAACACCAGATCATGACAGCCAAGACACAAAGACGTCCACACATACGAGACAAACGCAGCCAAGACACAAAGACGTCCACACATACGAGACAAACGCAGCCAAGACACAAAGACGTCCACACATACGAGACAAACGCAGCCAAGACACAAAGACGTCCACACATACGAGACAAACGCAGCCAAGACACAAAGACGTCCACACATACGAGACAAACGCAGCCAAGACACAAAGACGTCCACACATACGAGACAAACGCAGCCAAGACACAAAGACGTCCACACATACGAGACAAACGCAGCCAAGACACAAAGACGTCCACACATATGAGACAAACGCAGCCAAGACACAAAGACGTCCACACATACGAGACAAACGCAGCCAAGACACAAAGACGTCCACACATACGAGACAAACGCAGCCAAGACACAAAGATGTCCACACATACGAGACAAACGCAGCCAAGACACAGGAAACACAAACAAGGATGAAGGAATTTGAAACAACACCGGGTAACACAATCAAAAATCCTTGGTACCACACAGCAATCCCGTTGTGCAGTCAACACTGTACTACCAAGGTCTGACTTCCCAGAAAATGTGCCTGCTCTTTGGAGCCTAAAACTTTAGCAGTTGGCTAGAAAAAGAAATCACTTTCACAACTAACACCGCTGTCCCAACTATATCATGGGGAAGCTAGTAAACACTTTCTTTTTTCAGAAGCAGATGTTCCAGGGCGAGCACCAATTCCGTTCTGGCATGACAGCCGTGCACTGTGTTTCTGCAGAGACAACACACTAAACATTGTCTCTTTGACTGACATGGGCATGTACTGTTATCAGTAGTGACTGGTTACTCAGTCTGCATTCCGTTTCCACTACAAAAGTTACTGGTAATGTACTTTCTAACTAATCAATATAATTGCAGGCATGAAACTAAACAAGTTAGTTTTTAATAAAATCTTTAACTTACGGATAAGAAGGGCTGGTGCGACGTATGCTCGGGAGAAATTGTACACTATCCATTTATAAAAAATAAGAACATCCAAATATCCAAAAATGGCAGTCAAAAAAAGGATTTGGGGGATGAATTCACAAATGATGTTAAGTTTGCGTCCAAAGTAGCTGGAATAAAAAGAAAAGAAGCATTATCAAAAATAACACAAGAGATTTGAAGTACAATTCAAAATTCAACAAGACAGTTGGAAAGAATATGAAACTATCAAAAACATTGAATGATTTTTTAAACAGTTCCAATTCTAATGGGATATATATATATATATATATATAGTACAGGTAATAAATCCATTGATAATCCTAGTGGATCCTAGTAATATAAAATATTAAAACTGATCCACAAAATCCAAAATTACCTCATGGGGGGGGGGGAGGTAAATGTCTTTCAACCGATGAAAACTTTGTCAGTCTTATTCAATCCCAGCATACAGACTGAGTTCATGTCGGAATTAGAAATGTAACTTTGACAGCCGTCCAAAAAATGACATAGAATTTAACCATTTTGTTGTCTCTGTCAGGCAAAATGTCCAAGATGGTAGTGAGGGGAGGGTGAAAGGTATTAGTCTTAAAGGGAATAGGTTTTATAAAATTAAACCTGGATAATAACCTTATGACATTAAATTGGGGTTACATGAAGAATGAGATGTTAATTTGAAACTAAAAAGAGGGCCAAAAAGGGTGCTTTATAAAAAAAAAAATTATATGTATAAGGTTAATTTCCTACTTAAAAACACTCTTCCAAAGATAAATTATACTTAAAAATAAGATATTATTTAAAAGATTAAAACTAAGTCATATTTAGTCAATTTATATTAAATTTAAGTAAGAATATATTTTTAAAACATTTTATCTTAAATAAAAAGATATTTAAAAATAAAAATATAAGATAAAATAAAACTATACATTTTTAACTTTAAAAAGATATCAAGTTATATTAAAAATAACCATACAAAGTTATATTTAAAAAAATCTATCCCCCCATATGAGATAATTTGGGATTTTGTTGTGTAATACTATATATATATATATATATATATATATATATATATGCAACAACAGATAAATTTTTAAATGAATTACAGGGTGTTTTTGCACATGTTTTTAAAAATCACCATCAGAACAGAATGCAGATTTCAATAAATTTGTCTTTGTAATTTACCCCTGAAGATGATTTTAGAAAAGATCAAAAGTACTTGGGTTAAAAAAACTATGGTGCCTTCTTTGATGAATTTCATCTTTAAATCAAGAAACTGATTAGACAACTGGAAAAGGATCAGTATGAAAATAAGTAGACACAATATGTCTATATTATTCAATGAAACATTTTTGAATGAACACATGCTGCATATACATACATACATTATATATATATATATATATATATATATATATATATATATATTAGATATGTATATATATAAGGCACAGTGGAGTATTGGATAGCAGCTTGGATTGAGGAATTGGAAAGTTGAGTTCATTACATTCACTTACTTGCTAATAATACCCTTGGGAAAAGGTATAAATCCATCTCTTCTTCCCCACCCCCAACTATGGCTATGGGTGAACAGTCTAGGAGAAGGACAACTCTGAATTCTCAGCAGAGAAACTCATTTCACCTTTTCAGTCTTACATTTTCCGCTGACATGTAGTGGAAAAATTATACTGAATCAATTGCTGGCTCTGCTGCTGGAAAGTTGGATCACAGACAATTTTTCTTGCCAGAATCCATTTTACACCTTTGTAAGTCTACCATTTGCCCATGCACCAAAATTCTTTTTGTTCATAATTCTTCCATGTCCAGTAATCCCTTGTGTCTTGCTTGGAGTAAAATTGATAAAAAAAAAAAAGTTCTTTGCTAGAGGAAATGATCCCTGAGTGAATATGCAGTAAATTGTCTACTGCTACTTCCTTCAAGATGTTGTGTGCAACAGTGACAAGGTCAGTTTTCACTCGATTGTACAACATGAACTCGCCAGAGAAAACTGAACTGTTAAAAAATGAAAAACAAAATCCTGAATTGTTTTTTGAAGTTAAAAGTACTCTGAGAAAATGGAGTCATCAATTGTTTGGAACGCTAATCATGGATAGAAAGAAATTATCAAATAAATGTTAAATAAACAATATAACAAGGGGGGGGGAGACTTACATATTATTGAACAAGCTGAGAAATACACCAAACATCATCTGCATTACACCAAGAATGACAGACATTTTCATTTTAAATGAGTTGGTAAATGTGATCTTATTTTTAGCAAACTGCCAAATCTGAAGAAAAAGAAAAAAAAAGAAAAGATTAAATTCATTCAAAAGAACTCTGGATATTCCAACAATATTTTATTCAGAAAATATTTAACATCATTCAAGAATGATTATCAAAATATCTTCTCTATGAGACTTTATCATCTATCTTCTTCTAAATAAATAAATGACAAATTCTGTCTACCCGTCCGTATATCTGAAACCCCACCTCTAACTCGGATAACACTTGCTCTACAGAGACATATTATACCTTTTTGGAATCAGGATGATCTCGAGATTGAAAATCTGGCCTTCATCTGGTGCTTGAACATCCAATATTGGGATTTGTATCCAGATAAGGAGGGGACAGTTAAAAATTGAAATTTTAAAAAAATTAGTGATTTTAAAAGGCTTCAGTTTATACTGAGTTTAAAGAAACTTAAAACTTTGTGAATTTAAAAAGTTTTGTTTTAAATTCTGTTTAAAATATCTCCAAAACGTTGTGAATGAGGAAATAAATTTTATTTCTTCGAAATGCCAAAGAGTTAAAGTGAGAGGTTTTGTGATGTGAGGTCTTGAAGATTCACAGAGCTTGTGATTTGACAAAGTCAACTCAATTGAATTTTCATAGTCATTGTGATTCAAAGAGCTCAATTTTCAGCCCAGATTGGAGTTTCTGACGGAATTGGTCTTTTGGCAGGAAAAGAGCCCAAATCAGATTTAAGTGAGGTTTTTTAAGTTCCATGGAGTGAATTGATGAATTCAAAGTTATTTCTTCAAAATTATCATTGCTGTTTTCTAAGCTCGACCAGAGGTCCCTTTAGTTTTAGGCTGGAGGGCCAATTAGCCCTCTGCAGGAGCAAGCTTAAAAGTCTGCATGGAGTGCGGATCTTAAGCTAGTTTAGAATAATGTAGAATGTCAGGTGAATGAACCTGTTCTCTGTTGCAGGCCCAAGAGGAGAAATCAATGCACAGAGAATAAGACAGCAAGTTCAAAATGGGGTTACCATAGAAGAAAGCAAAGAAAAGGAACTACTGCTTGAGACTGGGAAAAACCCACCTCATTTGTAGCACATCTAGATCACAGCCACTGACAACCACTTCAAGTGAGTAGTTAAATACTAGCTGAAATACTTATTCATCAGTCAATAGTATTATAAAGAAGTCTATTTGTACAAGTGCTCTTCTCACATTGCAAATGACTGCCAGCATGCAAAGCACACAAGATATCTTTTGTTTTGCTTTGGGTTGAAAATTCATCACACTTCAAAAATTTATTAAACAGGATGTGGCTTTATTTTATTTAAAGATATTTAATAGCTGTTCTATTAAAGATGACAATTACATTTGCATACTTCATTTCCCACGTTGAAGCATATTTATACTGCTCAGATTTTATATAAAAACATACACCCAAAGTTGTAGCCTCTGTCTGTTTGTTATCGAACTCCTCCTAGAGTTTTGGCGATAGGCCACCATAACCATACATATTCTGAAACTACATTACCCAGGGTACTTGGATAAGTATATTTCATTTTGATCAAAGGTGATACCCGGGGGAGAGGAAGAGGGGCACAAAACCCTACACTGAAAATGTTTTTTCCCTTTGATTGAAATTAAATATAAATTTGAACAAGGGAATGACTCCTATCCAAAATATAGAAGGAGAAAGCCAGAAGATGGAGGTCACATGAATAAGATCAAAATGAGACAATATGGATGTCAAGTTGAGCAAGAAATCACCAGTCAGTTGGCAGTGCCTTACAATACATATTTGTTGCGACAATTCAATTGTCATATCAGTATTGAAATCTGCTCATCAATTCATTAAGTACCGCATCAAATACATATCAAAGGGATCAGATGAAGCTGTTTTTACACAAACTCCACACTGAAAATTTTTTACCCTTTGATTTAAATTAAATTTAAACAAGTGAATGACTCCTATACAAATTATAGAAGGAGAAAGCCAGAAGATGGAGGTCACATGGGCAAGATCATAGAGTAATATTGAAATGCATCATTTTTCTCCACAAATTATAACAATGATTTAAAATCAATCCTTTTCTTACAAAAAAATGTGACACACAGCAAGATGCTGGTAATTCGGCTAATAATAAATAAAGTAGCCTTAACGAAAAGATAACAAACTACACAGCTTTTGGCAAAATAATCACATCACCCGAGTGTTTCTGCAACCAGCCATGGCCGGAATTGGCTCAAAATAACTTCTACTTTTCTCAAAGTTAAATCACTGCGAAGGAAGCAGATTTCAGATGATAAAAGAGTATAAGACAGTTGATGAGGATTCCAACCGAGGAAATTTGTTTTGCAAAGTGGAAGGGATATAAAGGTAAATTTGCAAAGGTCCAAGGGGAATACTTTGAACAGAACTAAGCCACCATTACACAAGGGAGTCTTTATTTATTTATTTTCTTTTTTGTTTAATTAGCCAGACATCATATGTCCAAGAGCTTGAAGAGGAAATTGCTTACAGGATCAACACCGAATGGATATGGATTATTCTTTTCAAATGTTGCATTGACTGAATATTGGACTACTTTTGTTGTATTCAGGACATTTATTCTGCAAAAAGAGAGAAAAAGATTTTAAAATCTGCAATGAAAAGACTTAAATAATTATCAATTTGTATTAATATATTTCCTATCCTATATGTAGTGGCAAGGGAGTCAAATCAACTTAATTTAGTAAACTTATGAGTGATTATTTTCTGCAGTCAGTTTTAATAATCTATACCAAAAAAATATTTATCTGCATTTAGACAAAATTAGTCCCCAAGTAAAATCAATTACTTTACTTCTACATTTCTTAGATTGCAGTCTTATTTGTTCAAGCCTTTCATGTGAGGCACTCGGATACCTTTGTCAATTAAGTGATCGTCTTGCTTCAAATTGGTTTTAAAATAGGCTTTGTCATTGCCGTTTTTGTTGTTCTATTGCTAAATTTTTTCTTCAAAGACTTATTTCCATTTCACTTATATTGAACGCATAAAATCTTTAACATGAAAAGATATTGAGCAAAAATCTATTTATATAATACTAGAAGTAATCAATGAATTACCATTGAATGTCTAAAGAATTATAAAAAGAACAGATTAATTGGTTCATTAGCCTTTTTTTAGTTGTGAATTCTTTATCTGCACTTTATTGAATCTCAATACATTGTTGTAAGACTTTCCCCCCCCCCCATTGCATCTCCTATTAAAACTTTCTGGCTAGTCCTGCCATTTTTGACAGCACAAGTTCACTTTTTGATGTATATTACCATAATAATTTCCATAATAATAGCCATATCATGTTGAAACACTGGTTCTTGTATGATCACCAAAGTTAATACATGTCAAGCCTGGTCAGTACCTAGATGGGTAACCACTTAGGAATAGCAGATGCTGTAAGCTTGAATGTGCAGGTGGTGTAATAAATAACGGCTTGCAACTGGAAATTGGAGAGCCAAGTTCAAATTACAGCCAGGTTCATTATATTCACTTACACGCAAATATCAATGGGAAAGGCATGAATCCTCATTTTCTTTCCCCAGCTATGGGTTAATTAGTAGGACCTGTATCAGTAAAACATCATCATCTTCAAAAAAAAAAAAATTCTTAAAATCTAAAATGATTTCCTTGTTTTGAAATAACCTAAAAAAGGTTGATAAGCTGTATATAAAGAAAAAAAAAATCATTCCATGTCATCAAGGTATTGTGGTGCCACCCATCATTACCTTTACATACCATTCCTCCAGTTCATTTGGCACATATTTTGTCTCTTATAGAGATGCAAATGATAAACTGGTATATTTCATTATTTGCATAACAGACTAAGTATTTGTATTTGCAAGCACACATTTCATATATAGAAATATAACATTTGCCGGATGTAGTTTATTGTCATACCCAGAAATGTGAATATCAGTGTGTCACACATTTCAATTAAAGGGAGACAACTCTAACTTTCAATAGCTTATGTTTCAGAAATTTTGGATTCCCAAGTTTTCATTACACCAATTTTTTTACATGATTTTTTTTGCAACAAATTTTTTTGTACGATAACGATTTTTATAACTTGGAAATAAATTTGGGAATAATCAAAATTAATTGCAAAATCCAGCAAAAGTCACCCATGAAATAAAAATAATTGTTTGTACAGAAAGTAAGGACCTGCATACATCAAATTGTTTTTAAATTAAGTGGCGGCAGAAGAATTATCGTTAAACTTTTAAAAGGTAAGCTTAAATATTAATGCAATACTTAAATGCAGTGATCAATTTTGAGTTCTTTTGTAGATTATTGTTGCCTATCGCATACAGCAGCAGTATGCCTCACAAAAAGAAATCTCCACCAACAGGGGACCAGATTGCAATGAAAAGAGCCAAAGCGGCAGCAAGGAAAAGAATGTTCCGTGCAAATGAAAATCCAGATCAAACAGCAGCCAGGAGAGCTTCCAGTAATGAGAATATGCAGACTTAGGAACTCTTGAACAAGCCAAAGGACCAATCAAGAGCCCTTCGCAAGAGATAGCTTAAATGCCAGCCTATCAGGTGGTTTTTAAGCTAGTATCTAATATATTTCAATGACATTATTATATGTCATTTAAGATATAAAGTGATTATTTCCTCTATTTCAATGCAGACTATTGTCCTCATTTTTATTTTTGTTATCACAATATTTCACCTGTTGTGCTCTCCGGACTTCATCAGGTGTATGTCAATCCGAGTAACCTATAGGAGAGTTCCTATTTAAATCTGATCTATACTTTGTTGAATGCTTCACTTCACCGAAAAATCAAAAATTAGAAAGCAAAAGGAGGAGATAACTTCTATATCTGAATTCTGAGCCACTATCCTTTACACCACCCACACATCCATTGAATGCAACACCATCCACCATCATAATCAGGATTGTATTGCAATTCACAGATAATTAAGAAAAATCTGTAAAGAGTCACCTGTGTATCAGAGGGAGATTCTCTTTTCTTTTTTTTTTAAAGTTACCATCTCGGTCTTTGTATAAATTGTTTATCTCATCACCTAACAAAAAATGCAATTTCTGTGATGAGATATTGTAATTATTTACACTATTTAAACTGTTCGAACTGTTGTCCTCACTTTTGTTGCCATATTCCCAATGTTTTGGCTGTTGTACGATCTGGCCTTTTTCCAGTTACTGGAATTTCAAATTGAACCCTTTATTTCATCCACCAGGTAGATCGTTCCAGTTCCACGTGCCATGCCTCTTCCAGATGTCTCAATACCAGTTATCTTCCTTTAACTTAACTCTTCAAGTTTTTGTTCACTTCTGCTGTAGCCAGGTATTAAACTCACAACTCTTTGGGTCAAGTCACTGGATTCAATCAAAGTTTTTATCCACTCGGCCATGTGAATATGGAAACGGAGACAAGAGTCCAAACAGTGTAAACAGGGTAAATAATAATAATGTAAATAAGAATGCAATTGCTCAGTATTTTCAAAAGAAAAAAATTTAAAAAAAATCTTATTGCATTTATAGGTGCTGCAATTTGAAAAAAAAGGTGAGAAAAGGTTAGAAAAATAAATGATCCACATCAAGGAGAAAAAAAAAATACTTAAGCTTACGGAATGACACTTGAATTCCAACTGCTGCCAAATATATTAATAGATCTTGAATAACAGTCATTGTAGATGATTCCAGTGTAAATAGCAAACAAACCCATCATCATAATAATATACCGACCACCAAAAAATGTATTCCATATCTGTAATATAAAGAAGTATTAATTACTTATATGAAGTATTAAGTCATTTTGACTTATTTCTTTCTTGTTTTTTGTTTTGCTGTTGTCAAAATACACAGACCGGCATTTTATTACCATCACTAAACATCAGGGACAAGAAAAAAGAAAAAAGAAAAAAAGAAAGAAAAAAGAAAAAAAGAAAAAAGAAAAAAAAGAAAAAAAGAAAAAAAGAAAAAAAAGAAAGAAAAAGAAAAAAGAAAAAAAGAAAGAAAAAGAAAAAAGAAAAAAAAGAAAGAAAAAGAAAAAAGAAAAAAAAGAAAGAAAAAGAAAAAAGAAAAAAAGAAAGAAAAAGAAAGAAAAAAAAGAAAGAAAAAGAAAAAAGAAAAAAAAGAAAGAAAAAGAAAAAAAAGAAAGAAAAAAGAAAAAGAAAAAAAAGAAAAAAAAGAAAAAAAAGAAAAAAAGAAAAAAAAGAAAAAAAGAAAAAAAAGAAAAAAAGAAAAAAAGAAAAAAAGAAAAAAAGAAAAGAAAAAAAGAAAAAAAGAAAAAAAGAAAAGAAAAAAAGAAAGAAAAAGAAAAAAGGAAAAAAGAAAAAAGGAAAAAAGAAAAAAGAAAAAAGAAAAAAGGAAAAAAGAAAAAAGGAAAAAAGAAAAAGGAAAAAAGAAAAAAGGAAAAAGGAAAAAAGAAAAGAAAAAAATTAGGACTTATTTTTCCTTTTCTTTTGTCCATCCTCAAACTCCCTCTCTTGAACTCCCCCTCTCTCACTCTGACACACTCCCTCTCTATTTGGTGTTGACCCTGCCACTTTTTCAATCTTGTCTTTTTTTTATTGTCATGTCTTTCTTTGTATTTTTTCTTCGTTAGTCTTTCTTTTTTGATTTGTATTTTTTTTTCTTCATTGCCATCCTTTTACCCTCCTTACCTTAAAGTAGGTACCGCCAAAGAAAACCGATACCTAAGGTTTAAAATTAATTTTAAAAAATTCAAAATCTTTCTTCAAGCTTTTATTTCAGTTTTAATTTCAAGCTAATAGATTAAATTGAATATTTCCAATAAGCAAAACAACTTCGCGGGGTTTTAAACTGAATTTAAATTGATCAGAAAGGAAGTTTTTTGGGGAAGTTTTTTTTTTTTTTTATCAGTACAAAACACTAAAATCATTCATTACAAATCTATCACAACAATGTAATTCTCTTTATTAAAAAATACTTTTGTGAAACTTTATTTGAGGAAGATTATCCGATTTAAAGTTTAATTAATCTGCAAATATCGATTATCTTCATGGCAAAGAAGTAAAACACAGTGCCTTAAAAAAATTTCCAACAATCCCATAGAATATTTCATTATTTTCATGAAGGGTATTTGCATAAATGCATTATTTCTTAAAAGACAGTAACTGGTTAAGAATCACTTAACACCATACAAAACTTTGCATCCAAAGAAGTTTTTTTATTTTCAAGAGTTATCTCCCTTGGATCTAGTCTCCCTTCCACTACTGAAGAGATTTGTACTGACAATGAAGAGTGGTAAATGCCACTTAGAACATATACAGACAGACATTACAATCCTTAGGAAAATTAAACTAAAACATCTCAAAAGAATGTTTACAAATATTATTTTGGCAAACTTGCACCTTTATAAAAAAATACACAGAGTGTCAAAAGGATGGTTTTTCCCTTGACACTGCTATTATTTTAACTACCTTCGCTCCTCAGCAATGTTTTTTGTTTTAAAAACCATGATTAAAATATTAATAAAACTTAAACATATGAAAATGATTCACCTTTTCTTTGTTCTCGAGAATTGACAACAAAAATAATAAACACAGTTTATTAGTATCTGTCTATATTTCTGAGATGAGGTATTATGTACACTATTTACATTATTCGGACTATTGTCCTCATCTTTGTCGCCATGTTTATCACAACATTTCAGCCGTTGTACACTCTGGCCTTCTTCAGGTGGTTGGAATGTCAAACTGAACCCTTTATTTCGCTTTATTTCGCTCACTGTAGTGTGAGTTCATTACCTGGTTAAGGCAGTGGAGAACTTTCAGAGGGGAATTAACAGGAGATAACTGACATCTGTTAAACATGGCACGTGCAACTAGAACAGCCTACCCCAGTGAGCAAAATAAAGGGTTCAGTTCGACATTCCAACCACCTGAAGAAGGCCAGAGTGTACAACGGCCGAAACGTTATGATAAACATGGCGACAAAGATGAGGACAATAGTCCGAATAATGTAGTGTACAGTTTATTAGATTATTAACACTATTTATTTATTAGATTGTTTATTGAAATGGTTGGCAAAACATTTGCTAATTGCCACTTGAATCAAACTTTATAAAATGGTAAATAATAAAAATTTCCTTATAGTTGGTTCACATATTTTAATAAATGTTTATAAATTTATTAATAAAAAATTGCTTTCATATTTCTTTGTAAATGATAAATGTTACATAGCAGTAGTTTTAATTATTCTCATAAATAAACAATCTAATAAATAAATATGTTTAATATTTTTGTTGTAAATTCTCAAGAACAAAAACATGTATAAATTCACTTTCATATGTTTGGCTTTTATTAAAATTCTAATCATCGCTTTTTTAAACATACAACATAGCCGAGGGAGTGAAGATAGTACAAAATAAAAGCCATGTCAAGTGGTGTTTTATGAGGATCATTCAATAAATAAGTTGAATTTTTCGGTATAAGGACTTCTAATACAGATAGAAACTTACTTTTTTTTTTTTTTCACATGGATTTAATTTCTTTTGCAGATTAAAAAAAAACAGAGTTTTGGCAATTAACAAAGATGGCCGACCAAGAAGCATGCTCCAGGATTGAACAGCAGTCAGTTATCAGGTTTTTGGTTGCTGAAGGGTGCAAACCAGTTGAAATTCATAGGAGAATGTCAACTGTGTATGGTGCCACATGTTTCAGCCAAAAAATGTCTACAAGTGGGCTAAATTGTTTAAAGAAGGACGGAGCAGTGTTGAGGATGAAGACAGGCCTGGGAGGCCTACAGAAGTGAGGTCTCCTGAGGTGATTGAATCAGTCAATGGCCTCATTCAGTCTGACAGAAGGGTGACAGTGGATGACATTGCAAGGACTTTGAGCTTATCTGTTGGGACAAACGCAGGGGTCATCAGACAGAAGGAGTCATCTTGCATCATGACAACGCAAGGCCTCACACAGCAGCCCAAACGGTGCAGACCATCAACGAGTTGGGCTGGGAACTGCTCCCTCATTCCCCTTACAGCCCAGACCTTGCCCCTTCAGACTTTCACCTGTTTGGTCCCTTGAAAGTGTTCACGAGAAGCACAAAGTTTAAAAGTGATGATGAAATCAAAAGTGTTGTGAGAGACTGGCTGAGACATCAGTCCAAAGATTTTTATGCTGAGGGAATACGGAAGCTTGTGCACAGATGGGAAAAGTGTGTGACAGTGCTGGGAGACTACGTTGAAAATAAAAAAGTAAGCTTCTATCTGTATTAGATGTCCTTATACTGAAAAATTCACCTTATTTATTGAATGACCTTCGTATATTAAAAAATCATTAAAATATGTAAACCAAATATAATGCAATATTTATTATTTGCCATTTTTTTAAAAAAATCATTACATCCCAAGTGAAGCAATAAAATATCTAATATAGAAGGGGTTACTGAATGTTAAAGAGAAAAAAACTCTGAGGAGAGAGAAGAATAAAAGAACGAGAATTAAGAAGAGAGAAAATAATGATTGACATTGCATTTAATTTTTTGAAGATCAAAGTTGACTTGGAAGCAAGAAGCAGGAAGAGAGTTTTACAAGTGAGAAATGCGAGAAAAGAAACTTAACATAGAATTTACAGTTACATCTCACCAGCTCTGCTGTACAATGAAGAGACCTTGCTGCCAATCTAAATTCATAATCTTTAGGTACCATGAAAGTTCATCAGAGCAATTCTCATGGAAGTATTTATAGAAAAAGCACAAGGAATCTGTTACGGCATTGGGAAATTGGCTGAAACCGAGATACCAAGTCAATGACATTGCAAATTCTTTGGATTTTATCAAGAATCTCTAAATATATGACAGATTGTAAATTCTAAAGATAAGGAGGCACAGCGGAATAATGGATAGCAGCTCAGATTGTGGAATCGGAGAGTTCAAATTCCAGTTGGATCCGTGACATTCACTTAGGAAAGTTATGAATCCTCTTCTTCACAAGCTATGAGTAAATAGCAGGGCAGACTGGGTTCTATAGCCTTGGGTGGCAACAGGTCTAAGAGAAGGAAAAACTGAATTCAAAACCAGCCTGGAGAGGGTTGGGCTCCATCAGGCTATCCTGCCCAAGAAACACCACTTCTACTGTGGCTGCAGTACACATAGTGCCCCCTACAAGTCATAGGATAAAAAAAAAAAAAAAATTCTCAAGAACAAACAAATAAGTATAAAAATCACTTTCATCATGTCTAGGTTTGGCTACAATTCTAATCATTGCTTTTTAAAGCGACAAATATTGCTGAGGGGTGGAGGTAGTTAATTTGTGTTTTGTTGGTTTAACAGTTTATGGGTCATTTAAGGCAGAAATTTCATTTTCTTGGGAACATTAATAATTTCTTTAACAAAAATGTATTGATAGTACTCTGTTTTTTTTTGTTTGTTTTTTTATTAAAAAAAAAAAAAAAAAAAAAAAGTACTGCCATTAATATTCCCTTACAAAAATGTGTTGCTGGCATTTCTACAAAAATGTATTTGTATACTTTCATACTGTTTTGAACCCAGTTTTGTTTTTTTGAGGGGTGGGGGTAAAATTTTTGGCCTGTAGATGAGACCCTAACAGGTGCTACCACCTGGGAACAACTTCAATTTTGCTCCTCAAAACCTCCCAATAAGAGGCCTTGCTGCCAGATTTAGTTTATCATCATACCCAGGATAGAAATGATAGTGGTGTCAATGGAAAAACTGTCCATTTGACACTCAAAGGTCCAAGTTTGCCAGTATTTTTTTTATTTTAGATGAAAAAATTTGTATATATAAATGTTTTAAGATGTTTTATATGTTTAAGAAAAGATAGATTGAAAAGAAAGAACTTTTGCAATATTTGCAACTTATGATTATAAAAATTGGAAGTCACTCCAAAATTGCTGAATGCAAATTATATAAGAATTGGTAAAGATGGTTTGTTTTGTTTTATGGCATTTCAACCTCAATGGGTTATTTAATGCCGACAATTTTTATTACTGGTAATTTTTTTTCTCTAATGCTAGTAAAATTTTTTCCTTCAAAAATCTATTTCTGATAATATTTTTTTATCAAAAATGTATCACTTGTAATTTTTTTTTTTTCTCTCAAAAAAGTATAGCTGGTAATACTCTTTTTTTCAAAAACTTAATGCTGGCAATAAGTTTTTTTTACAAATTATTTTTGTTATTAAAACCTATTTTTATACTTTCATAGAGTATTGAACCCAGTTTGGGAGTTAACTATTTGCCCATAGCTGGGACCCTAACAGGTGCTACTACCTCCGCTCAGGGTGGACCTGGGAACACTAGCAATGATTGGTAAAGAAAAAGAAAACTCACTTCATTATCAGTTTTGCCACCAAGTCTTCTCTCGAAGACCACAAGCCACAGACCAAATAAGAACATCACCATTCCATGGCCGCAGTCACCAAACATGACAGCAAAGAGGAAAGGGAAAGTAATTATGGTATAAAGAGCTGAAAAACAAAAATAACATTTATTAGGTTTATGTGGGATAAAAACAATGAAGAGAATACATATTGCTTTTTAATCATTTCATCCCAAGCAAGGCAATAAAGCCACCAAGGAAGATAAGAAAAAAAAAAACACAGGGAGAGAGAACAATAAAAGAAGAGGAGTTAAAGAAGAGAAATAACAATTGACATTGCATTTCAATTTTTGAGGATCAAAGCTGACTGGAAAGCAAGAAACTAGTGAGTTTCACAAGTAGTTATTTCAATTGGGAAATGAGGAGACCTAGCTGCCAATCTAGTACTGCGCTTACATTCGTAAAGTTGACGTACCAAAATAAGATGATAAAGCCATTAAGACATATTGTGTATAAAAGAATATGTGAAAAATAAAAATGTTATTAAGGAGAGAGAACAATAAAAGAATTTGAATTAAGAAGACAGAAGATAATGATTGACATTGCATTTAAAGTTTTGAAGATCAAAATTGACTGGAAAGCAAGAAGTCAAAAGAAAGTTCCACAAGCGAGAAGTGCAAGAGAAGAAACCGTATAGAACACGTGGTTACATCTCAACAATTCAACTGTAAAATGATGAGACCTAACAGCCAATCTAGTATTGTGCTTAAATTCATCTAGTATAGGTACCATAGAGGAGAGATGTCAGGTCAGGACCAATAACATTGCGGATTCTTTGGATTTTATATAAAAAAAAATCTTTAAATATATCAGTAGCATCAGACCAGATGTGGCAGCAATATTCAAAGCAAAGTTGAATGGTAGACTTATATAAAGATAAGCTTTTGGTGAGAAAAATTGTCTCTCATGACACAGGGAACTAAATTTCTTGGCAGCACGCCTAACAAAGGACATTAGCCTGAATGGAAATTCTTTAAATAAATATATATTGTCTTCAAAAGTTGGTTTGTCACTGATTTTCCTAATTAAGTAAATAAAAATTAAATTAAAAAAACAAAACTGATTTACAGAATTAAACTCTTTCCAGATTAATATTTCTAAAATAAAGTTAGTTTTTTAAAAAACTTAAAATCAGACTATAAGATCTTATTGAATTTTTCAGTTAATTGATTGATTGTTCCATTTTAACAGCATATAATATCTATCAGTTATTTAATGCCAAAAAGATTTTTTTTTTAATTAAATATATATGGCTTGTGAACAATCCTTTGGGTAATTGGTTCCATCCCTTTCCAGTTATGCCTTTGGAACGGAGTTATTTAGTGCTATCATTTGTGATATAAACCAACAAGTAGGTTAGGATCGTCTCTTATATTTTCTTGAAAAAGGTCATCTAGATAAGTTATGTCAAAATCATTGACATATGAGGGCAAGGTCACTACAATCAGTATATGCCTCCTGACATGCTGTGCATTCAGCAGGATGTTCATCTTTTAGGAGAAATCAGTGAGTAAATTAGGTGCGTCCTATTCTGATTCTAAACCTAAAACTGAAAAACAATACACGAAAAATTTATGAACCAAGTATTTGTATTTCCCCTATTATGGGCATTATTATATCTGTGATATAATAACAGATTACATGAACATTGTTTGAAAACAATTGTTCAAAATACAATTATCATTAATAAAACAATTTATTAAGAAAGAATCTGCACACAAAGAGACAAGAGGATTCATTAAAGGATGACACTAGTTTTTTCAAAGTTTTCCATTTGCATCATGGTATTTCTTGGCACATTTGGTATTTTGGCAACCTGGTCT
>OZ038519.1:10982710-11040210 GCA_964036315.1 Acanthosepion esculentum | reverse complement strand
TTTTTTAACTATTGAAATATTTATACAGATTTAAAATTCCCAAGTCTTTGCTTAACCCTAATTTATGTGTCTAATTTTAAAATCCAGTATTTCTCTTTTTTTCTGCGTGTGTAAATATATAAAAACATAAATAAATACTTTCACAAAAACATTTAATTTTTTTTTCTTTTAATTTGCAACTTTTCAGTTGTTTTATCCATATTTTATATATATATATATATATATATATATATATATATATATATATATATATATATATATATATATATATGTATTTCATTAAATAATATAGACAAGTGTTGTCTATTTATTTTATGTAAGTTCTTTTCATATTGTCTTAATAACATTATCATGAAACAATGAAAGAAAATCACAATATTGATACATATTTTTAATCCAATCTAAGCTTTCGGCTTACATAAGCCATTATCAAAGATGACAATTACACAATATATTTAAGCAATACACAAACAAGAAATTGATGATAGTCTGTTTTTGTTTACATGGATGATTTCCAAGCAACGATAAACACGTGCATATAAGACGCTGAAAGCGAAAATCGCACCACAGCTCATGACGTCACACATGACCACGAGAGAGTGAATTTGATGAGTATTGAGTATGGAAAGCCGTTGGTATGAACCAATGACTTCTGTTACTAATTATAGGCATTTAAGGATATTTGTGGAGATTTCATAGTTTATTTTGTTCAGGTTAGGTTTCAACTGTTTTATGTATATAGCTTCAAGAATTTTTAGTTTTTGTTTATTGTTTTCATGTTTAAGTATAGTTGTGTTTTTGACGAGGATTTTCCGGAATTGTGTATGCGGCCAGGCATGTTGTTTTAAATGCCTAAAAATGTTAGTGTTATCATTCAAATGTAGTGTCAAGCGTCGTGAAAGGGAGTTTGTGGTGTGACCAACATAGATATTATTTAGTTCGTTGGAGTTACAATCTCCCAAAGGGCACCTGAATTTGTAAACTATGTTGCGTTTTTTCAAATCGCTAACCTGGGGAGAAGAATCATTGCAAATAATTGAGTTGGATATACTAGATTTAGTGTAGTATATAATTAACTTAATTTTTTTGCTAGGATCTGTTGTAGATATGTTAGTATTTACTCATTTTTTTTAGTATATTTTCATCTTGTTTATAATTAGTATGCATTTGATTACGATATAGGAGATTAATATGTTTGAGATTAGATTAGATTGAGATTAAAATGCTGCCTAAATATACACAATATATATATATATATATATATATATATATATATATATATATATATATATATATATATAAGTGGACATTGAGGTCAATAGGTGGCAACAACAGTGTTTCATACATAAATGCAATCTTCAAGTCATGAAGACTGCATTCAACCATGAAACAGACTGTCGCCGCTGGATCTTGAAATCGATGTCTACATTTATATTTACATACGCTCTATCCATGATAGAGAGTATAAATAAAGCAGACCTTAAAACTAGGTTTTTTCACACGTGTACAAATATTACACATGCAGATTCTCCCAGAAAGAATGATGAGGCTCCAATAAATTTTAAGTTTTTATTAAACAACCTGCACAAGTCAGTTGTGTAAAGTAGTCAATTGCCTGTCCATCCTGCAATGTAGGCAATATGTCCTGTACTTGTGCACCCTGTATTTGTATTATATACAGCAGCCAGGATGAACACTCTTATCCCAGAAAGATTGTAATCGTTTTGTCCAGTTGTCAGGAGGTATCAGCAGTTGGCTGCCGATTTTTCTCATTTTTGTTATTTTTATAGAGTTAAAAAATATATTATACACCATTTATTGATGTTGATTTTTGTGTAGAATGTCACAATTCAGTGAATTTAGAGAATAATGGCGAAACTTTTAAAAATAGAAAAAAAAATAAAAAAAGCTCCCAATGTCTTACCTGGATTTATTTCTTGGTAGGATGAGACTCCATAAGCATCGACAATTGATTGAAATCCACTTGTAAATTTTGTGGTGCGAATGTAAGTTGGCGGATTCTCAGGTGTGCTCATACGATTCAGGATATTTGGGGCATGACTGTTACTCACCTCCTGAATTCAACAAAACAGAATTAATTAGAGCTATTTCATTGTCTGCACGAGAAAGAACTTCAGAAAAGTACTAAATAGCAAAGATAAACGTTGAAATACCAAAAGTATTTACCAATGTTGGGAAAAATAAACAGAATCTTTAAAAACATAATTTTGCTTAAGCCCAAATTTTTTTTACTCAAAGTAAGCAGTATTAGAATTGGCACAATGTTGTTGATATGGCTGGGAATTCATTCCATCCTGATAAGGGGGGGTCACAGGAAAATGACAAACTCTTGTAGGCATTTTTGACAAAGTTTACATTGGTGTACCCTTACTGATGCAAAAGTACACGGATTGATTCAATTTTTTTTTTTTACAGTTTATCAACCTTTTGCAGGTTATTTAAAGCCAGAAAATATTTCTGGATTGTAAGACTTTTTTTTTTTTTTTTTTACACTAAGGTTCATCAAGTACAAGGCTACTCGATGTAGATGATTACGTTAAGAGGTAGTTTATATGGATTAAAGGGGAACATAATGGTTAACTCTAGACTTGAACAAGTTAAGATTGTAGTGATCAGGGAAACATCCTCTTGGGATTTGGGGGAGATAATGAGTTACAGATACAAGTCCTACTAATTAGCCCTTACCAGGGGGAGAAGAGGGAGATTCATAGCTTTTCCAAGGGTATTTGAGTAAAGTGAATATAACAAACCTGACAGGAAATAGAACTTGGATATCCAACTTCTATTTCTGAGCTATCATCCATTACACCACCCCATATTCCTAAGTGGTCAGTCATTTAGGTACTGACTAGACATTGCTTAACTTCAAGAATCATATTTGAAATTGGCTCTGCGAGTTCTCATTCCTAAACTGATATCCATTAGAGACTAGGGAAACTAAATACAACAACAGTTCAAAAGATTGCAGTTGTTCACAAATGGAATCACTGTCTTTTCCTAACAGCTTACTGTCACTTCAAATAAGACATTTATCTTTGGTGGAGGAGGAGAGGGGGTCAATAATTGCAGAGAGGATTATAAGTTTTTATAATATGCAATAAACAGGGAGAACTTAATAAAAGGGGAATTGAAAGATCATGTCAAAGTTCAAAAATTGCCAAATTAATAAACAGGGTGACCATAATAAGCTCAGCAGGACTACAAAATTTACCAAGAAAAATATTTTTAAAAATAAATAAATAAATGAAATAATAAACAGCATCACCCTTCTTCACCGAAGAGCAAACACTGCCTGGACTCATATTCATCAGGTCATAGAATTCTAACATTTCTTTTCACATTGCAAATGGCCACCAGCATGCAGAGCATCATGTTCATTTTCCTTCAGCTAAGTATGTTGTAAATTCATTGCAGAAATACCAAGAAGCATTTTTTAATAAATTTATTATTTGCTCAAATCTCAGTGGGCCTCATAAAAATTGTTAATCCAAGATGACGCTGGAAATATAAGCACTGGAAAATTATGGTATAAATTATTAGAGAGAGAGGGGGTGAGGGGAAGGGTGAGTGGAGAAAGACAGAGAGAGGAAGGAGAGACAGAGAGAGGAAGGAGAGAGAGAAGGGGGAGAGAGAGAGAGAGAGAAGGGGGAGAGAGAGAGAGAGAGAAGGGGGAGAGAGAGAGAGAGAAGGGAGAGAGAGAGAGAGAGAAGGGAGAGAGAGAGAGAGAGAGAAGGGGGAGAGAGAGAGAGAGAGAGAAGGGGGAGAGAGAGAGAGAGAGAAGGGGGAGAGAGAGAGAGAGAAGGGGGAGAGAGAGAGAGAGAAGGGGGAGAGAGAGAGACGGGGGAGAGAGATAGAGAGAGAAGAGAGAGAAGAGAGAGAGAGAAGGGAGAGAGAGAGAGAAGGGAGGGAGAGAGAGAAGGGAGGGAGAGAGAGAGAGAAGGGAGAGAGAGAGAGAGATAGAGAAGGGAGAGAGAGAGAGAGATAGAGAAGGGAGAGAGAGAGAGAGAAGGGAGAGAGAGAGAGAGAAGGGAGAGAGAGAGAGAGAAGGGAGAGAGAGATAGAGAAGGGAGAGAGAGATAGAGAAGGGAGAGAGAGATAGAGAAGGGAGAGAGAGAGAGAGAAGGGAGAGAGAGAGAGAGATAGAGAAGGGAGAGAGAGAGAGATAGAGAAGGGAGAGAGAGAGAGAGAGAGAGATAGAGAAGGGAGAGAGAGAGAGATAGAGAAGGGAGAGAGAGAGAGAGATAGAGAAGGGAGAGAGAGAGAGAGAGAGAGAAGGGAGAGAGAGAGAGAGAGAGAGAAGGGAGAGAGAGAGAGATAGAGAAGGGAGAGAGAGAGAGAGATAGAGAAGGGAGAGAGAGAGAGAGAGAAGGGAGAGAGAGAGAGAGAGAAGGGAGAGAGAGAGAGAGAGAAGGGAGAGAGAGAGAGAGAGAAGGGAGAGAGAGAGAGAGAGAAGGGAGAGAGAGAGAGATATAGAGAAGGGAGAGAGAGAGAGATATAGAGAAGGGAGAGAGAGAGATAGAGAAGGGAGAGAGAGAGAGAGATAGAGAAGGGAGAGAGAGAGAGAGAGAAGGGAGAGAGAGAGAGAGATAGAGAAGGGAGAGAGAGAGAGAGATAGAGAAGGGAGAGAGAGATAGAGAAGGGAGAGAGAGAGAGAGATAGAGAAGGGGACAGAGAAACACACACGCAGACAGCGTTAAGAAGACAGAGAGAAATGACTCACCTTTCCATGTTGTAAGGCGGCATGGACTTGGCCAAGGGCCATTACAGGTGTCCAGCATTCGGCAATAAGGCTATTGTGAGAAACATCAAAATTAAACATATTCAGAGTGTGGTAGATGGCTTTTATCTTCTCCACTTTAGTTCTCCACACATACAATTCCTTTTTGGCGCCAGTTAAAACACGATGACGGTGGTCCTTAGTCTGATGAAGAACCTAGAGAAAATAAAGTGAACAGTTTTTAAAAGAATTTGTTGGAAATAAAAATCTGTCTATATTTCTGAGATGAGGTATTATGTACACTATTTACATTATTCGGACTATTGTCCTCATCTTTGTTGCCATATTTATCACAACATTTCGGCCGTTGAACACTCTGACATTCCAACCACCTGAAAAAGGCCAAACTGAACCCTTTATTTCGCTCACTGGGGTAGACTGTTCTAGTTCCACATGCCATGTCTAATGGATGTCAGTTATCAGTTATCTCCTGTTAATTCCCCTCTCCAAGTTCTCCTTAAGGAGAAATGGGTAGTCCAGTATTTAACTACTTTAATCCTGATTGTGACTTAATATAAGCCTGTGACCAGATATCCTCTAGATCTGATTTTGTTGTTACCTGTTCCCAAAAGTTTACATTTATTTATCCATTATTTAATTCTCTTTAAGTCAAGTGGGTGGCTGTCCCAAAGACCCCAGCCCACAGACTTTATTGTGGGTCATAAAACGAAATACTTTATACTGAGAAAAAATAAATCTAAGCCGTATTTAATCCTCCATTTCAGCAATGATCAAAAAGGGTTTACAATGATTCTTCAAATTTAGCTCGTTTAATTGAAAAACCTGGCTTAAATTAAAAACATTTTTTTCAAGGAAAATTGTATAATTGCTCTTAACCACTATACAGGAGGCACGGTGGAGTAATGGATAACGGCTTGGATTGAGGAATCGGAGAGCCGAGTTCGAATTCCAGTCGATTCCATTACATTCACTTACGTGCTAATACCCTTGGGAAAGGTGTGAATCCTCTTCTCCCTCCAACTATGGGTAAATAGCAGGACAGACTGGGTTCTATAGCCTTGGATGGCAACCGGTCTAGGAGAAGGACAACTCTGAATTCAAAACCTGCGGAGGGTCGTTTGGGGACCTTGTGGCATCCGTTGCACCAGGTCCCTGTATTCGTCCCTCCAAAAAGTGTGGATGGCCCTGCACAAGGCCTTCACCACTATAATCAAGTCCTGTGTGGCTGTCGGGCTTTCTGTTTCTGGGAACTGATCTGTCTGGCCCTCATACGTCGAGTTCGACGGGAGAGCAATAACTATACCCCAAATTGTTACTTCCTCACAAATTAAGATGACAATTGTTTTGATTTCCATGTAGCAACATAGCTGGTAAATTGTCGTATTTGTTCATTTAGAATGGCCAAACTTTAGTGAAAATAAGCATACTATGTTGTTCCAAAACTGAACAAATATAAGGAAGACTATTTTATAATTTTTACTTTACTGATAGCAAGACAATCAAAGTTCAAATTTACCTTGTTTGCCCATTTATAATAGATTTTTGCAACATGCTGATGAGTGTTGAAATCATCACAGAATTTAGTATTGTTGAAGTTGTTGCTAACATTTTTTGAGATTTAAAAACTCTACATTTCGTTTAATGTGTTTCAATGATTTGGGGTTTGATTTAGGATTTACCAGATGTTAAACTGAGCCATTCTACTAACAAGGTATTCACTTAATGGTTAATTATTTTTTGGTTGACTTTTACTTCTTTGTTCTCGTTAAGTATTTATTTGTGGTCGTAATTAAATACGGTTTTATCTTAACATTGAAGTTTTCAGTTATACTAAATCATTAACAGCCACCGTACATCACAAAAATTAATTTCTTTAATTTTATATGACTTCATGGTAAACAATATTTTTTAAGAAAATTTCTTTTTTATTTCTTTTTTTAACAGCAAAGAATAAATTCTTAGGATATTTTTTTACTCTTGAGCATGCAACATACAACTGGCTATGCATAAATATTTCTTTCTGGTGCCAAACTCCAACTTTTAAAAGCGTTTAGCCTTGTGATTTGTTTATAGTTCTTGCAAACACAGGGAAAACTGGAAACTGGATTCTTGTATATAAAAATCTTAAAGAAAAATATGCAAGAAACAACATTGCATTTTTATTAAATAAGTATTTGTTATTTTAATCATTAAATTATTTTTAAAATAATAGGAAAATTTTGTATGTTAAATAACAAACCTTAATTTTTCTAAAACAATTACTGAAAATTTATTGTACTAATCTATGCACCCTAGTAAATCCAACTATATTTTGTACCCCCTTATTTGTTTTTACTTCTCCCCCAAATTTGGTCTTAATCGGTCAATGTATGGCTATTTTAGGTGTGATGGACGGAGAGATGGACAGACTAATGGAAGTCAGGTTATATAATCGACTACATTTATTCCAAGATATATTCATTTTACCACGGTAGAGGGCGTACTTGTCGCAGTGATCCCAAGAGCAAAGACGTCTGGAGCTCCAACTCCTGTAGGGTCACCCATGACAAGAAGGTCAAAGAGGAAGGACCAGTCTGACCATAGCCAACCTCCGAAAACCCCAACAGCAGAATAGGCAATTATCTACATGCTCTCAACAACCAAAATAGTGAAAGAGGGCAGTGCCAGTTGGGCTGGTATAACCAAGAAGACCTCAAGCATCCAACCACTTGATGCAACCAGGTTTACCAGCTCTCGTCTGTCTCAATCTCCTACGAGGGAGGGCACTCCTGGCCAAGTGTGTGGGCTTCTCCGTTGTGCAGAGTTGTCCACCAAAATCAAATTCATGTGAATGGCCTCGTCAGACTCTCTGATTCACAGCCATCTCTGCTACCACCACCGGGAAGTGGGGGGGGGAGAAAGGAGATAGGGAGAGTGGATGACAATCCTGATTCTCGGATGTGAGCAGGTACCGACAACAAATATTCAGTTTAAATGTAAAAAGAGCCAAAAATTATTTCAAAAGGCCACACATTCTGTCATATACTCTTTTCATGTAACCCTGGGGTTGTTATCAGACAGGAAGGGAAATTAACTCACACAAGACAGATATCCATTTTAATTTCATTCAAAGTCTGTGAGTGAGTGAGTGAGAGAGAGAGAGAGAGAGAATTTGCATATTTTAATTTAATGACAGAGCTAAAAATATATTTCTGCAAAGTTTTATTAAAAAAAAAAAAAAAATTAAAAAAAAAGTCTCTAAAAAGTAATTTTCTTACTAAATAATTTCCGAAAATTTCACCAATCTGATTTTTTTTGCTCAGCCCACACTAAGGGTTGTCCATACGGGAGTGAGAAGGGAATGTATTATTCCAGTGTCATTTCAAATTCAGTTAAATATTGTGTTTGTGTGTGTGCATGCACACATTAAAAAGTACAAGCACATGCAAACTCACATGCAGATTGTGTGACAGAGAGAGAGAACAGCTTTTTCATAAGATATATTAATAAAAAAAATTTAAAAAAAAGACAAAAAGCATAAAAACATTTGTTGGAGGGAAAAAAATTTTTCCAAAATGTTTTGTGTTTTAGAATGTTATCTCCCTTGCACATGCAATAATTTCCAATACCTTTATTATGACATACATTTTCCCAGAGATGAAACCAGGTGAAAAACAGACTCCATGAAAGCCAAGAACAATAATTTTTTAAAAATATTTAAAACAACATTTTTGACAGCATAGTAAAAACCTTTACTTTAAAGTTTGTTTATTTTAATCATTTCCTTCAAAGCAAGGACATAAAGCCTCTAAGACGCAAGTGATTACAGAGAGTGAAAGAAACTGAGAAAATATTATGGAGTAGAAACAACAATAAAAGAATAGGATTCAAAAAGACAGACGTTGCATTTAAATTTTTGAAGATTGTAACTGACAAGAAAGCAAGAAATCGGAAGAGAGTTCCACAGGTGAGAAGTGCGAGAGAAGAAACTATCAAAAGAGAAGTTAGTTATATTGAAATTCTTGAAATGTAAAAATAAAATATGTAGAAACACTGATTCTTTCTACCTTTCAACTTGGATTTATAAAAATTATAATTTCAGTTAGTTTACCTGCTGCCCTTTTTAAGGGAATGTGTCTATTGCTTTTTAGTTTTTGTTTTAACTTGAGCTTACCTGATTCCAGAATTCTATGTTGGATCCTTAACAGCATTTGCCCGATTTAGACATTGAATAATGGGGCGGGGGCGGGCGGGAAACAAACAAAAAAACACAAAAGAATGCGTGTGTTGTCAAAGAATCAGAGAAAAGTTCCAAATTGAAGAAACTTACCAATTCCAAATCTTGTAACCTTGTGGTCACTCCAGTGAGCGTCTCTTGTCGTTCTTGAGCTGTGTCTGGACAAGGATAAATGGTAGCATGGAACCTAGAAATCAATAAAAATGATAAAAGGAATTCTTACTTTCATATATAACATCCAATCAAAAATTCTCATTATTAGCAATACACAAGGGAGGCACATTCATGTTAGCAAAGATCAATGTGTGTAATAATTAGGTTTGTCATTTAGCCGAGTCATGTTACCTTCAGTATCCTAACTTCAGAATTTCATAGATGGAAACATCCATCCACTCTTCAGGGGATATCAGCAATTAACTGCTTTATATATATATATATATATATATATATATATATTGCGCACTTATCATTGGTGACAGTTTTTTTTACATACTCTTTGTATGTGTGTGCATTTGCACGTGTGTGTGAGTGTATACAAGGCGACCCAAAAAAAAACGGGAACTTTTTAACACTCAAATAAAACCAAGAGTGATGGAAGAAAAATATTTAATTCATAGTAATTGAAACCTTAAAGAAACAATGATGGAATTTTCATTTTTTTTAAATTACGTCCTGTAGATGGCGTCCTCCTGTACGAATGCATTCTTGAAATCTGCTGTTGAGATTCCTCATTGACTGTTGCAACATCTCAGCTGGGATACTGTGAATTTCATTCTCGTTACTAAAATGGCGAAATGTTTACTTGCTCAAGGTCACTGTCTCGCAGTGTTGCCACTTGCTCATATCTGGCAATACGCACTTCAAAAATTCCCGTTTTTTTGGGTCACCCTACATTATAGATATATATATATATATATATATATATATTGGATGTAAACAAGGAGGCAGATTACACTTAACATCAGGAAGAGGCAGATGAAGTTTCTGGGATACATAATGAGAAAGGAGGGTCTTGAGAATCTGATACTCACGGGTCAAATAGAAGGAAAGAGAGATAACGGAATACAATGTATGATATACTCAGCAGGTTTAAGCAAGTGGATGACACAACATGGTCTGGGGGAGGTGGCAGAGGGAAGGAACTTGCCGAGAGCTGCAAGGGATAGAGGGAGGTGGAGAGCCATGATTGCCTACATCCTAAAAGGACATGGCACATAAAAAGAAAAGACAGTTTTAAACAGACAAAACCTCATATTTTTTCCTTAAAAAAGTAACCTTTTCTTCAACCAAAAACTTTAGAAGAATCATTGACAACTAGTAAAACGTCAATGAGAATCACAAAGTGATAGACAACCTGTGAGGAAATAAGGAAATACAATTAAACTACAATTAAAATACACTTTAATATTAAAAAGGTGTGAAAATATAAGGGGGGGAAATGGCAAAAAACAGAATAAATAATTCCAGTGAGTATAAAAAGGAAAATATAGACTCACAAGCCTCCCAATAAAGAAAGAGAATGAATAAATTTCTCTTTCTGTTGGCACAAAGACAGTGTAATTTAATATATACTGCATCTAGTGTGCAGAGGTTTTGCCAACCAATTTTTGTTCAAAATGGAAAACTATGAATCCATGTATTTGTACACACGGATCTGGATTATCTAAAAAGTGTTGGCCTGTCATGGAATCCTGTGCCATCTGTGTTAGACTGTACTACATGTAATAACACCCCATGTGATATTACCTACCAGGCACATATTGTGCAATACGCTGGGGTGTGTGTGTGTGTGTGTATATATATATATATATATATATATATATATATATATATATATATATATATATACTATTCTTAAAAGTGTGATCAATACAGAGTAGAGCAAATATAATTATTTATTCAAAAATTATAACATAAATATGTTATAAAATCTCATGGGTGATTAATGCCAAAATCTAAATATTTTGAACACAATTTTATGGCTTCAACTAAATATATTTTGAATGCAATTGTACATCTTCAACTTTTAAAAAGGTATTGTTGGTAATTTTACTATAAAAATGTATTTTTATACTTTCATATTGTTTTGTTTTTGTTTGGCCGTTCAGTATTTGCCCTAACTGGTGCTACCACATGGGGTCAGGGCAGCCCTGGGAACAACAGCAATTAAGAAAGGATTCCACACTCCTCAAAAATCTCCAATCTCCCAATCAGAGGACTTGTTGCCAGATGTAGTTTATTGCCACACCCAGGAGTGAGTGAAGGGATGAGGGATAGAAGACTTACTCTTATTTCAGACACTATTACAGAGCCGCCAGTAGTCATGTGAATCAAGCTTGTCGGAGCTTATACGGTGCCTCATTCTATCAACAAACATAGACTTAACCTCTTTGAGGAAACATTTACAATTATTATGAGCAAACATGTACTAAACAGATGAGGATTATGTATAAAAAAAACTTAATTAGGAATGAAAATAAAAATGCTGGTGACCAAGTAAAATACTAATATGACCAATTACAAATAATTGGTATGATCCTACTCAGAAGCATATCTAGAGGCAGGTGATAGGGGTAGTCTAAATGTGTTGACACTTTTGGCCTGGCTTATTTTGTTTTACAGCATATCAACTTCAATTGGTTATTTAATGCTGACAAGATTTTTAGGATGGGTTTCTATGAATAGAATATTCTTTGTAAGAAATTAGTTTATAGATTTGGTTTCACTGACATACTTTTGTAAAGAGGAAATTTTGTCTCGAGTCAAATGTATTGCTGGTAATATTTTTTTTTTTTTTTCCTAAAAAAAAAAAAAAAAAAAAAAAAAATGAATTGCTGGTAAGATTTCTTTTTCAAAAATGTATTGCTAGTATTTTAACTATAAAAATGTATTTTTATACTTTCATAAATGTTTTGACCCCAGTTTTTTTTTGGGGGGGGGACTATTTGTCTATAGCTGGGACCCTGACAAGTGTTACTACCCCAGATCAGGGGGGTGAAACTGGGAACACCAACAATTATGAGGTGATTCCACAAAACCCCCTGGATGTAATTTATTGTCATACGCAGGACAAGCGACACTTTGGGGGCTGCTGCATAAGCCTGTATTGAAATAAAAAGGCTTTTCATGTTGAGGCAACAATGGATATCTCCATAGATTTCCTTTTAGTAAGTCTTAAACGACCCTTGACTTCACCATAAGCCTCTACCTTGAGTGCCCCCCGGGCCTTGTACAGAATGAACCTTACTGTTAAAAAAGTAAATCTGAAAGACTAACAATCAAAGTCAAGGGCATGAGAGTAAAGTTTTTTTCATTCATTTCTGTGTCTGCCCAGTTTTATGTTTGCATAAAAATGATTTCATCAGTCATTGACAGATAATGAGAAAGAAGGTTTGGAGAATTTAACACTCACAAGTTATATCTCTTAAGAAAGCAGCAAGCTGCCTACTTGACAAGTTAGAGCAGATGGATGGAGGGACAAAATATGGAGAGACATAAATGAGAAACTATTGCCGAGAGCACAAAGGAAGCTATGGAGAGACATGATCACTCACATCAGACCTGGCACAGAGACAGAAAATACTACATTGATTCTTACCCCTCACAAATTTTACGGAGCCTGTTTTTCAGTTGTTCTCCTTGATAAAAGACAATGAAAACGGTTTTCCTGACTTCATCACCCTAAAATTAAAAAAATAAATAAAAATAAATACAGTGATACCTCAGCTTAAATCATTTTGAGTTAAGACATTTTCAAAGATAGGTTGGTTTTTCTTAAATATTATATGGAAAAATAAAACTTGCCTCAGATCATTTTACTCAGATTGACATCGGCTATTAAAAATATTAGAAATGTCAAAACACCAAAATAAAAATAAACACAAAATCATATTTAAATAAATTTAATTATATATATATTATATATATATTATATATATATCATCAAAAGCAAAAAATTAGAATCAAAGTATGTTCAGCAGATGTTTTTATTTCAAATTCCTGCCAACGAGCAGCACGTGTGTATTGTTTCCCACTCCAACACCAATTTTGAATTAAGACTTGTTTACATCTGTGCTCTGCTGTTGATGTTCTTCCAGTTACATTTCAATTCTGATTTAGAATACATTTTTGCACATGGCTCCAAAGAAAAGTTCCTGTGCAAGTGCTAAACATAAGTCTATATTGCTAGAAGATGAGGTTGAAATTAATTATTTTATTCTAAATACTGTATGTAGATATCATAAATATTGTAATAGGCAATGGAGAGTGCTTATTTGTGGTTTATAGTGCAGTTATTATGACATAAGTAGTTTTTTGAACTAAGTCGTGACCTCTGGAACCAATTAATGACATAAGGTAATGTAATGCATATACCAATGATATCAACATGATAAATATAATACAAGGTGTCCATAAAGTCTATTTACAATTTAAAAAATTTATTACAAAAGCAAATGAACAAATATGTGGAAATTGTTACAAAATGAGGAAGAGATATTGAAGTTTTTTTTAACTAATTTAATCCATCTGTATGTTTGTTCGATACACAATAACTTTAACATAAAGTCCAGAAGAGGGATATCTGGTGAACGAGGTGACCAGAGAATTGGGCTATCTCTTCCAATATGCCAGTCTGGAAATGTTTAATTTAGGAACCCACAAACAGGCAGTCCCCAATGTAGTGGTGCCATATGAAGCTCTAACCAGTTTGATAAGTTGTGCTTGATTAAATGGCTAGTGAAAGAAGGTTTAGCAGAGATAAAAAAAAAAGCGGTAAATTTATTAAGAGCTACAAAGAGGAAATTGGGGAGAGCCACAATTGTCTATAACCTAGCACATAGCTCCTGCTACATATTTTCTCTACAGTCAACCATCTGCGTTGGGAGCCTAAAATCGCTACACTGTTAAACTCTTGTTTCACTGATTAAAAAATAAATAAAATAAAAAGAAAATATTAAAAAGAAAATAAAATAAAAAGAAAATAAAATAAAAAGAAAATAAAATAAAAAGAAAATATTAAAAGAAAATATTAAAAGAAAATATTAAAAAAAATCTTTTTTTTTTAATTTTAAAAAAATAAAAAAATAAAAAAAATAAAAATTCATATTTTTTTTATATATATTTTTCTTGAATTAATAATTTTAATCAAAATTTTTAATTTTTTTTTATCAGTAAATTTCATTAGTTTTGTTTCAAGTTGTATTTTATTTTTTTAAATCCAAATAGTTAAGTTTTAATGTTTATTTTCTTGAAAGCCTTATTTGATATTTTATGAACCTCAACAATCACATTATTATAGGATCACATAGAAATAACAGCATCTGTAAAAGTGATGTACAAACCACTAAGGATATAATGTTTTTACTGATTTATATTAACTGGCTAATACCTGTTATATGCAAGTCATACCAGAAAATAGCAGATGCCTGAATCAAATTTAATGTCCAGCAGGGGCCTTTGATCAAAAAAGAGTTGATCTTTGGTGACCTCAATATGTATTGAGTTCAACCTAAGAGATACCTAAATAAGCTTTGTACTCGATGTCACATCAGAACCATAAAAGAGCCAAATGGCTTAGAGAATTGAGCAAGGTTTATTCATTGCCATGGATTGTAGAATTGGGACACAAAGGATGTTGAAGGAAGTGCCAACCTAAACAGGAAGTCAACCTAGCTGAATTTCAGAAGGTTACTTACAGTACCTCGTGTTCCCAAGTGGTCCCCCATCTAAGTACTGGCTGGATTTGATGCTGCTTATGACGGAACGAGATTTGGTGTTTTCAGCTTGATTTGACTGTAATCCAAAACCACCAGGGGGAGAGCTGGACTCCCTTGTATTCTCACAAGAAGATCTAACATCCAAAGAAAGTCTTCAAAACCATATACCCTCCACAACTGATGGTCATTTAACAGAATCCAGAAGTGAATGAACAATTATTTTATCATAAAAATTAGTCTATGATCAAAAAAAGTTACATGCAGAGGAAGGGACATTCAGTAAAAACGTGGTGAGAAAGCCGTTTCTAAACAATTTCAATCATTTGTAGACCAAAATCTGCTCCCTTACCCCATTCGTTTAGAAACCTACCGTAACTGGATCTTCTAGGGGATTCTTTATTTCATCAAAACGCGGAAAGACATTACCCCGACAAGCAAACCACATGAGTCGTTCAAATGCTGGGAGCCTTTCTCGGTTGATGACACCAGTAATGAACCTAAAAATAAGAACAGATTTGAGAAAGAGTATGACAAGTTGAACTTGGTAAATTCAGGACAATTCCAAAAATTTTGTCCAATATGCTTCCTGGCTTGGTAGCAAGTTTTGAATATATTTAAAAAAAATGCTGGACTTTTGAAATTCATATTTGTTAGTAGTCAGTCATGTCTATCTAATACAAACAGTATATACATAAAAACAGCATCAGATTAATAGAACACCCCCCACTATGTCGACTGACCACACAAAAGTGAAAACATTAAAACTCCTACTAGCAGACACAATTATGAATACAAATTATCATCCAATGCCTGCTTAGACATATTAGAATTTTTACAAACTTACATACATATAAAATTATCTATGGTTTTAATATGTATGATACACGACTGACCAATGAGAATCGAACCACATAAAATTGAAAACACCAAAGTTCTGTTTTTTGTCTATTTTCTCTCAATTTCCCCCAAAGCTTTAATAAAAGTGAAACATGTTAGATTGATAAATGTTAAGTATTTGTTCTTTATTTTATCATCCTAACAGATTCTGATCTACATCGGATTTTCAACACACGCACAGATAGATAGATAGATAGATAGATAGATAGATAAAAAAATAAATATCCATTTATTATCTATCTTACATATTTTTATTACTTCAAACATTATTTTTAGTGGATACCCATATTTGAGTAGATCCCCTATTTAATTTAAACACTATTTCACCTACCAGCTTGCAAACTCAAAAAATGATCATGCAGGCCGCTAGATGAAATAAATACTGTTTAAAACTTTTTAAAAATCCAATATGAACATGTCAGAATGTTTGGGTGTCAATCTGAGGACAGGCAGAGTATTCCGAAAGAGTTGGAGGAGTCTAATGGTGATTACGAAGGTGTTTTGTGTGATCACTAATGATGGCAATGTTATGCATCCACAGGGCCTCAAACTCAACACAAAGACCGACATCAAGTGCCTTGAGGAGGTCATGCTGCCCTGGGTCAAGAGGGTTGTTGCTGGACGACACTATATCTGGCAATAGGTCTCTGCACCAAGCCACATAAGAAGGAGAACACAGTTATGGCTGTCAGGCAATTTCTGCAACTACGTCACCACTTATCTGGCACCTAACTCTCCAGACTGCAACCCCCTTATGCATGGGGTGCAGTTGTGCGAAAGACCAACAAAACTCCTTGTAACAACAAAGATGAACTGAAGGCAAGTGTTATGGCAGCATTCACCAACTTAAACAATGAGACTGTCCAGAAGAGTTGCAGGAGATTCAGAAGTCGTCTGGAGGCCGTGATTAAAGCTAATGGTGATTTTCTTTAGTATTTCAAGGTATTTTTCTGTGATTTTGAAAAATATATCTGTTTAAATGAGATGTCAGTGTTATTTTCATTTTGGCATAATTTAGACAACTTCTCCATCGCACCCTGTATATAACCTCTCCCAAACACTTGGCTGAAATAATCGGTTTCCTTTCAGTTATTTATGCTAAGTCCAAAATAAAAATGAATGCCAAACATTTGTATTTTTCCAATTGAAAAATTGGACAGTAGAAAATGGCCAAGTAGAACAAGAAAAATAGTTTTCTCCAAGAAAATGTTATGAAGGAATTTTTTTTTTCTTTATGTCAAATTCAAAAATAGGTAAGTCAATCTTAAAACTTGTGTAGATTATGTAAATGTTTTCTCTGCAAATATTTAGAAAGTATTCCAATCATTTATTGTATTAATTTTTTTATTAATTTTATCATGTTGCTTCTAATCCGGGAATGAACTGTAAGAACATTCCCCACCCTAAATTTAGAGACAAATCCGATGGGTGCATGCTGGATATTCTTCCTAACCAATAAAAACGCTCCACTTCTCAGTCTTGTCTGCTATATTTTTGTTCTTTCTTGAAGTCAAAATGCTATAATCACTTGACCATATCCATTTTACATGTAAACATAATTCTTACTTTGGGAAGTTCTTTGTCTTATTACAGTTCCTTTGCCTGGTTTTGACTTGCATTTTGTTTGCTTAATATTATTTTTACCTTATTCTTTTTCTTCTGTTTCTTACCAAGAACTTTGTCAATTCCGTTTGTTGAGAATTTTACTAAAAACGTCACATTAACAATGCCAGAACTAAATACCACTCCTTTGATTGGTGTCATTACACAGATTTCTTTGAAAAATATGTGTATGCTGTGATATTATAAATAAGGCAGTTCAATAAGTTTAAACATTTCAGAAGTCAGTTATTTCATAATATCTGTTAAAATTTCATAATTAAAAATTGTGAACATGGCTAACTTCCCTTTATACTTCCTTATACTCTGATCTAAATGCTAAGGTAGTTATCACTTTCAGGACAGAAAATGGCTTTATTTGAATACCTACTTTTATGTCCAGAATAGAAGTGTAGGTTGACATTAAGGACAGGCTCAGATAAAAGGTTAATTTGGAAAATGCATTCAAATTTATTTACAAAACAAAAATGGAGAGAGAAAAGATTGGAATAAAAAGACAGGTTGAGAAAAAAATGTAGAAAAATAATTTTATTTATTAACAAATAATTTCTGAAAAGATAAATAGAATCTTATAACAATTTCTTTTAGGGTTTAAAAATTTAAGTTTTTTTTTTTTTTTTTTTTTTTTTTTCAAAATTTATGATTTTATTAATCCAGGGTGGAGGTTGTCCTGACTGATTGAGAGAAAGGTGCATTATTCCAATGTCTTATTTCAAAATCAGTCACATTGCATGAAAGCGTGATTGCATGCACATTAAATGGTCCAAGCATATGTCACTTGCACACAAAACAGACATACGTGCAAAACGCTGAACATCTGATGGCCAGTGAACCAACTGTTCTTTTATAATGTAGACAGACAGACACACACACACACAGAGTTTATATATTAGATAAGCAAAATCTAATAATTTTCCCAAGATTACATTTTAAAGAAAAAAGGTGGAAGGGGAGATCAGAATTTATAAGGGTCAAATCTCTGTTACATACCCAAGTTGAACCGAATTGCCAGAAGCCATAGCAGAGTTATCAGACATCATTGCATAATGATCCTCCATATAGGTCTGAGGTTCATGTGCATGCTGTAAAAAGAAATAAAATTAAAAAACCCATCAATTATTTAGAAAAAGAAAAAATCATTGATTAGGTATTTGGAGTTTAAAATATTTAAAATATTGACTTTGGGAATCATTACTTTTATTTTTATTGGTTAGGAAGAACATCCAGCCTGCATCTGAAGGATTTATCTATAAATTTGGGGTGGGAGGATATTCTTAGAATTCATTCCCAGATTAAAAGCAACATAAAATTAAAAATTTAATGCAATAAATGATTGGAATGCTTCCTCAATATTTGCAGAGAAAAAATTTACATATTCTAAACATGTTTTAAGATTAGTTTACCTATTTTTGAGTTTGACCTGAAGAAAAAAAAATCCTTCATAAAATTGTCGTGGGGAAAATGATTTCTCTTGTTCTACTTGGCCATTTTCTACTGGACTTGAATACCATGATTTTTGTATTCCAATACAATCATCAATAGATCCATAGGCAGTAAGGCAGCTTCTTAAAGTTCTTTTTAATGAAAAGAAGTCGGTTTTCATTTAATATAAATTTAATTTCATAACTAATTTCTTTCTAGTGAATTCTTAAAAATGTGGCTCTTCTTACTTCCAAGTGACTGCTACCGACTTGACTGGTTGGACGGACAGATCTTCTCTCTCTCAATAGAACCAGGATTCTACTTATATAAGGCTGCAAGCAGAAATGTCTAACTTCCAACCAAGTGTCACTTGATCTCTTATTTTAACTTTTGGTCAAGTGGGTGGCTGCTTCAAAGACCCTAATCTCAAAGACTTTATTGCTGGTCATAAAGAAACTGATGCTTCAGACAGAGATATCATTTAGGGCCCACTGGACTGTGTATACCCAAGTGGTCATGTCAGGGATCCCTTGTGGCACACCCCACTCATCCCTGGATTATTTTGGCATAGATAAATCATACAAATATATAGCCTAAATTTACAAGGATTAAAGCCCATGAAAATTTAGATAATTCATTCAAATGATTTGAAGATTATCCAAAATAGTTATAGCACTGAAAAATCTTTTTGTCCAAGATCAATGCTTACTACATTTTTCATTTGCAAAATTTAAAGAATGTAATAGGGCAATGGCCCTGATGAAGTCATAATAATACCCGAAATGTCATTTAGGGACTTGAAGTATTGTGAGAGTTAGGAATTTTAAGTGAAAGAATAAAGATACTAAATGGTAAAAATATAGAAGATTACCGTATATATTTATATAAGCCTACTTCATGTATAGTGCGACCCCTGAATGTGTTATGTGAAGAACCTGATTTTTTCCATAGAGCTCATATAAAATGTGATCCCAGCTTCTGTGCAATACTAGTCGGCCTAATGTAGTCAAATATTGCAGTACTGGACATATTTTACAACAAATGGTCTTTATTCTTTCTGTACAAAGCTAAGAAAAACCACTTAACATAAAATATCTGATATGGCAATTTAGATGCTGTACTTTTGCTTTCATTCATGCCTGATTACAGTAGCTCCTTTATCCTGGGCCTACCTCCCACATAGCCTAATTTTCTTCACTTTTGTCTCTACATGAAGATCAAAACCTCATCCGCTATGTATACCACTTAAAATCAACAAATACATTATTTTAATCTCATTTGAAATACATCTTCATATTGCTGGAGTATTGCCTTTCCAATGACAACCTTTTTGGGTCTGTCTATATTTCTGAGATGAGGTATTATGTACAGTATTTACATTAGTCGGACTATTGTCCTCATCTTTGTCGCCATATTTGTCACAACGTTTCAGCCATTGTACACTCCGGCCTTCTTCAGGTGGTTGGAATTTCGAACTGAACCCTTTATTTCGATCACTGGGGTAGACTGTTCTAGTTCCACGAGCCATGTTTGATGGATGTCAGTTATCAATTATCTCCTGCTAATTTTCCCTCTGAAAGTTCTCCACTGCCTTAATCGGGTATTGAACTCACACTCTTTGGGTCTGTCACTGGATCTAACCAACGCCTTTATCCACTGTGCCATGTGTCCTTGAGCATACAACAGCCGAAACGTTGCGACAAAGATGAGGACAATAGTCCAACTAATGTAAATACCGTACATACTTCAGGTTACACATTTTTTGGTTTATTTTGTTAAAAAATGGTTGTTTAAATGCAAGCTGTGGTGTTGAGTGCAACCATCATTGAAAAATGACCGATTGTTAATTTCTTTAAAAAAATAATTCATGTATACAATATCATATTTTTGTGCCAAAAACTGATCCTAAAAAGTCACACTAAACTCAAATATATACAGTAGTTAACCAAACTGGAACATGGTTGGAAGAAGACTGTTTAAAAATATTAACTATAACCTATAAATTGTTTATTAGGAAGGTATCAGTAGGACTTGAACCCAAAATAAACCTAGTAAGATTTAGTACATTCAATACAACTGAATTTTCCTTTACTCCATTTGTCAGCCCAAGGAAGTTGTGGTGATATTAGATCAGAGACCGCAGTTGCTTAGAGAACTTTGTCTTTCTATTGTTCTCAACGAGAGAATTATATTCTTCATGTGTTTGTTTTATGGGATATCAACCTCAATGGGTTACTTAATGCTGACAAGGTTTTTACAATAGATTTGTATGAATATGTATTCTTTGTACGATATCCATTTGTCAGGTTTCATTGATATATTTTCGTAAAGAGGTTTTTTGTTGAAAGTCTGGTTTCATTGTTGTATTCTTTTCAGATATACAGTTTGTAGAGAAATAGGTTTTACTGAATTTCTCATTTGGGCTTTTATTCTTTGGCAGCAGCTCACTGTGTCAAGAAATAATATTGTCATCCACTTTTGCTCTATCAAAGATCCCATACATGTTGTTTATATTATGGCATTTTCTGAGAGAGCTAGTTTTGAACACTCGGTTAATATATGTTTAATAGTGTATGCCATTTCAAATACTTGGCATACTGGTTGATCTTCGTTGTTTAGTAAGTACAAGTGAGTTATTCTCATATGGCCAATGCATAAGCAGACCATTACTACTTCTTCATTTAGAAATTTTAAAGAGAGAAAAGCCGCAAATGTTTTTTTTATTATGTGCATTTTTATTTTTTATATACATTTTTCTATATATTTTTTCTCATTTTAATATATATATATATATATATATATTTTCTCATTTTAATATATATATATATATATATATATATATATTTTCTCATTTTAATATATATATATATATATATATATATATATTTTCTCATTTTAATATATATATATATATATATATATATATATATTTTCTCATTTTAATATATATATATATATATATATATATTTTTTCTCATTTTAATATATATATATATATATATATTTTTTCTCATTTTAATATATATATATATATATATATTTTTTCTCATTTTAATATATATATATATATATATATATTTTTTCTCATTTTAATATATATATATATATATTTTTTCTCATTTTAATATATATATATATATATATTTTTTCTCATTTTAATATATATATATATATATATTTTTTCTCATTTTAATATATATATATATATATTTTTTTTTTTCTCATTTTAATATATATATATATAATATTTTTTCTCATTTTAATATATAAATATATATTTTTTCTCATTTTAATATATATATATATATATTTTTTCTCATTTTAATATATATATATATATATATATATTTTTTCTCATTTTAATATATATATATATATTTTTTCTCATTTTAATATATATATATATTTTTTCTCATTTTAATATATATATATATTTTTTTTTTTCTCATTTTAATATATATATATTTTTTTTTTCTCATTTTAATATATATATATTTTTTTTTTTCTCATTTTTATATATATATATTTTTTTTTCTCATTTTTATATATATATATATATTTTTTTTTCTCATTTTTATATATATATATATATTTTTTTTTCTCATTTTTATATATATATATTTTTTTTTTTTTCTCATTTTAATATATATATATATTTTTTTTTTCTCATTTTAATATATATATATTTTTTTCTTCTCATTTTAATATATATATATATATATATATTTTTTCTCATTTTAATATATATATATATATATTTTTTCTCATTTTAATATATATATATATATATTTTTTCTCATTTTAATATATATATATATATATATTTTTTCTCATTTTAATATATATATATTTTTTCTCATTTTAATATATATATATATATATATTTTTTCTCATTTTAATATATATATATATATATATATTTTTTTCTCATTTTAATATATATATATATATATATATATATATATATATACATACATACATACATACATACACGCACACACGTACATACTAGCATGTTTTTATAAACAGAAAGCCAACAAGTAAAGACTGTTGCCATCTTAATTTCTCTAGTGAATGCCCACCTAGAGATATACATGTAAAGACACTTTGCGATGGGTAAATTGTCACCGTTTTATATTTTATTAATTTTGCGTATACTTGTCGTTTTTATTGACAGCACACAGTATAGTCGGGTCAGTTGGGCACCGCATGAGAGAGAGAAAGAGCATCGTGATGCAATTAACTCCACCAGAAATTTAGAAATGGCATGCTGTACTGCTTGGCATTCGTGCTGGAGGCTGTAATATGAACATTTCAGATTGTTTGGGTGTCAATTTGAGGACAGTGCAGATAATTCAGAAAGAGGGGCACAAGTCTAATGGTGATGATGAACATGCTTGGTGTTATCGATGGCGATAGTGACATTATGCCTCCATTCATCTTCCCACGGAACCTCAAACTCAACATGGAGACTGGCATCAAGTGCTTTGAGGAGGTAGTTCTACCCTGCATCAAGAGGGTGGCTGCTGGAGGATCCTATCTAGCAACAGGACTCTGCACCATGCCACTCAAGCAGGAGAACCCAGTTGTGGCTATCACTCCTTACATCAGGCCACCAATACTCCCCAGACTGCAACCCCCTTAATTATCATGTGTGCGTGGTGCAGTTGACCGAGAGACCAACAAAACTCCTTGTAACACCAAAGATGGCAAGGATTATGGCAGCATTCACTGACTTAAGCAAGGAGACTGTCCAGAGGAGATGCAGGAGATTCCGAAGTCGTCTAGAGGCCGTGGTTGAAGCCAATGACAATTTTATTAATAAATTTACTCTTTAATATTTCAAGATATTTTTGTGCAACTTTGTTAAATATATCTGTCAAAATGAGATGTGTTATTTTCATTTTTGTGAAATTTAGATGACAATTTATCCAACACACACATATACATATATATATATATAAATTGCACAGATATCATTTAACACATCCAAAACAAAGCTGAGAACGGCGTATAGCTGCCATTTCTGGGCTGGTGCTGCCCAATCCTCACTGTCCAGCCTCAACAGAGTTCCAAAAGCAACTGTCGCCTTGTGGGTAATGAATTATTCTTCACCCTGCAACCTTCATACCACAGATGAAATGTTGCTAGCCTCTCACGACTATCAGGATTACCGTGGTTGACATTCAGATGCATTACATTCCTTAGTTCTACCAGCTCAGATAGGACCCTCCACCAGGCCACGCTCACAGTGGCAAATCATCCCCATTTCCTTCAGGTTCCTTTCATAATAAGCAAGTTCCACTCAGACAGCCAGAAGTGTTACTTTATGAAACAAACTCCCAAGATGATGCTTCTCTGACCACAGCAATCTTGATCTCTTCAGGTCCAGGGTGAACAGAGAGCTATTCTCCATATTCTCATAATATTTACTTATTTAATTCCTCCTTCCCCACTACCTTACAACAATCTCATTCAGTAACCCTGAACCTTGAGACTTGGATTGGTTGAACAGAAAATAATAAAAATAATAAGAATTGAAATTGAAAACAAGAATAGTACCAGTAGGTGCGCTTGGAATGATAAAAAAGGAACACAACACACTGAAAAAATCCATGGAAATCCCAGTTCAATATAAATACAAAAAATTGTCTTGATAAGTACATCCCACATACTAAGAAGAACTTCATCCATAGCAGAATTCAAAATATGACGATGAAAATAAAAATAATAAATATAATAAAAATACAAATAATAGTAATAAAAAAATAGTTAAGAGAACAGCACAATTTAAGAAAAGATAACAAAAAAACAGTGTTTGACAATGTTAAACAATATTTCAACAGAATGTCTTTTTCAAGCTGAAACAATTTTTTCAAGTATAAAACTATATAAATCTACAAAAAAATTATAAGTCTTTGTTGAAAACATTGCTTGCCTTGTAATGAAAAATGGCTGTACTGGTAATGAGCAACATTTGTACAAAGACTTATATTTTGTAGATTTATATATTTTTATACTTGATAAAAATTGTTTAAACATAACTTGAAAAAGACATTATGTTGAAATATTGTTTAACATTATCAAACACTGTGTTTTTTCTTTTCTTTATCTCTTAAATCGTACTCTTCTCTTAAATGTTGAAAAATATTGAAAGAGTTACGTCAATCCTTTTGTTTAATAATAATAAAATGACTGAATTTATATTTACAGCAGCAAAGAATCCTTGAACTTTGGTTAGAACTTCTTTCAATTCAACAAGATCGCAGTAATTTCTTTTGAGTGCAACAGCATTTACATTCACTTCCCTCAATTCGGATTCCATTTTCTCCAAAGATGCCTGCAAGAGAATTCCAAAGAAAGTTTTAAACATTTAAATAAAAACCTTAAATGGTGGGCAAATGAGTAATAAAAAAATTCAATTTAAAAAAATAAAAAAAAGATTTTCATACTTATTTTCAATTCAATTATATCAAAAAAAAAAAAAAAAACCATAAAAATGATATTTCAATTTTAAAATTATAAAAAAGAAAAAGGAAATAAAACAAATGTGAGATTCTTAAATTTAATATTAACAGAATTTCACCATCACAATAGAATCCTGGAAGTGGCCTTTACAGAAGCTTTCACCGTCACAATAGAATCCTGGAAGTAGCCTTTACAGAAGCTTTCACCGTCACAACACAATCCCGGAAGTGGCCTTTACAGAAGCTTTCACTGTCACAACACAATCCCGGAAGTGGCCTTTACAGAAGCTTTCACCGTCACAACACAATCCCGGAAGTGGCCTTTACAGAAGCTTTCACCGTCACAACACAATCCCGGAAGTGGCCTTTACAGAAGCTTTCACCGTCACAACACAATCCCGGAAGTGGCCTTTACAGAAGCTTTCACTGTCACAATATCTTATACGGTTGGGTATTTGGTAACTGCTGTCATAGTTTAGTAGTGGACAGTCAATTGTGTTGCTACATTAGTTTACATGGCTTTCTTGGGATCAATTTGCTAGAGTTAGCTTGTATCTGCCTTTAGAGAGAAATCAAATTAATTTTTTTTTCACCAGAAGTAAGGTATCAACACAGTCTGAACTGACTACTTTTATTGTCCTCAGTAGGGAAACTTTACCAACTACTTGTCAGCGGAAGAGAGAGAAATGATTGAGAAAGAAACTTCCAATTCTCAGCAGTTTCAGTCCTGCATGTTCACTAAGAGGCAAAAATTCTCACTGAAAAGTTTTAGATATAGAAATTCTGTTCACAGGATATACTCCATCCTGTTGCTAATTTGTTAATTCCTGATTGAATGAAGAGAGATATAAGCCACCATACCCTTTGTCTTCTATTTTGTGATGGCCAATGCCTTTTTTTTGGTTTTCTCTCCGTTTTTATGTGCGACTCTCAAAGTGGCCTGTATCATTTGTTGGGTCATCTTACCTTCCGTAAGGATTTCGCTGGTGAATCTTCTGAACTCCAGGGTATTAGATATTGATATATCATATTACAGATATATGAATATATTTCTAACAATGCATGGAGTTGTTTATTAACTAGATTGTCCCCCCCCCACAAACCTTGAAATTTTTTTTCACATAGACAAAGAAAGACAAATTTCAATCCCACTAGAGATGTACCCTTTATTTTGATTCACGCTGCACACTAACAACTGTCGAACGATGAAGGTTCAAGAATTGCGATAAAAAGCAACACAAATACAAAAATGAAAAAAAAAAAAAGACAAGATGCAAGCAAAATAAATGAAAACAATTTTGTCTGTTCACAGATCAAATCCATATTTAATTATCCAATATTACTACTTACTTCCAAGTCTACCATTTCCTTGGGTGGGGGAGCCTTAGCGGTCAGGTCACTTTTGTCTGCTTTAAGTCCCTCAGAGTTCATTTCCTTCTCAATGTAGCCTGAAAAGTGATTGAGGGTAATTATTTCTTTTGTATTTGACAATGTTTTTCTTTTGATTGTTTTTTTTAAATCCACTGTTTTAATTAGATGAGGAGGAAAGATGGCCTGGAGAATTTAACACTCACAAGACAAGCAGGGTGAGGAACAGCAAGAAACCTACTTGACAGGTTTGCATGACTGGATGGCAAAGAGAGGGAGAGAGAAAGAGAGGGAGAGAGAAAGAGAGGGAGAGAGAAAGAGAGGGAGAGAGAAAGAGAGGGAGAGAGAAAGAGAGGGAGAGAGAAAGAGAGGGAGAGAGAAAGAGAGGGAGAGAGAAAGAGAGGGAGAGAGAAAGAGAGGGAGAGAGAAAGAGAGGGAGAGAGAAAGAGAGGGAGAGAGAAAGAGAGGGAGAGAGAAAGAGAGGGAGAGAGAAAGAGAGGGAGAGAGAAAGAGAGGGAGAGAGAAAGAGAGGGAGAGAGAAAGAGAGGGAGAGAGAAAGAGAGGGAGAGAGAAAGAGAGGGAGAGAGAAAGAGAGGGAGAGAGAAAGAGAGGGAGAGAGAAAGAGAGGGAGAGAGAAAGAGAGGGAGAGAGAAAGAGAGGGAGAGAGAAAGAGAGGGAGAGAGAAAGAGAGGGAGAGAGAAAGAGAGGGAGAGAGAAAGAGAGGGAGAGAGAAAGAGAGGGGAGAGAAAGAGAGGGGAGAGAAAGAGAGGGAGAGAGAAAGAGAGAAAGAGAGGGAGAGAGAAAGAGAGAAAGAGAGAAAGAGAGAGGGAGAGAGAAAGAGAGAGGGAGAGAGAAAGAGAGAGGGAGAGAGAAAGAGAGGGAGAGAGAAAGAGAGGGAGAGAGAAAGAGAGGGAGAGAGAAAGAGAGGGAGAGAGAAAGAGAGGGAGAGAGAAAGAGGAAAAGAAAAAGAGGAAAAGAAGTTGTGGAGAGTCATGATCATCCACATTCTGAAAGAACATAAAAGATTCCTTCTATATTCCTTAAAATTTATTCTTTAATTCTTATGTAGGCTACTTAAATAATGATCAAATAGTTGCAATAAAACAACAGAAAAACAAATATAAACTAATGAAAATTAACGACAATATTTTATTGGTAAAAATTAAGATGTATGGGGGCTGCAATTTTTAAGTTTCTTTTTACAGATCATACAATATTATACACGTCATATAACATTAATATGTCATGTAATATTACACATGTCACTTCCAACAATTAGACCCAATTTGTAATACTTAAACTAACATTTCAAATATTCAACATATATACAGATGCTATGTAATACACATGATATTCCACTCAGCCAATAAGAAGAATACATGAAGTTTTTAAATCGATACATTTATGCCAATATACATATCATGTCTACACAATCAATGACAACATAAAATATTAAAAAACTGAACTATAACTCAATTGCGTTTGAGGTTGTACTTATTTGTGTCAAATAAGGTTGAGATAAAAAAATAAAATGTGGTGGAAATTCAAATGAAATCAAGAACTCACGCATCTTTCTCTGCATCTCTTCACATCGTCGTACCTCATTAACAAATTTTCTCTGGAAGGCATTTACATGAGGATTCAACTGGAAAGAGAGAGAAACAAAAGCAAGATTTTAGAAGATGTAAAAAAGAGAGAGAGAAAAGCAAAAATAAAATAAAAAAGAAAATGATTATTAAATTCATTCCATCAAAGCCAACGCAACCATGTGTGTTTTATGTACAAAACCAGTGTTTTTCGCATTAGATCTTTCTTTTTACTCATGAAAATGAATAAAGGATAGTATTCTAATAGTTATCCAATAGTTATCTCCCTTGAAAAGAAATCACAAATATCTTTGTTCATTGGTCAGTGGCTCTAATCAGAATCAGATCTATGGAAAGTGGCACTTCTGGCAAGGCACTAAAATTAAGCACCAATCTGAACATCTGGTACCCTACAAAGTGCAAAGTAGATACACTAGTATTTAGCATTAAAAAAAAAAAAAAAAAAAAAAAAAAAAAAAAAAAGGAAGTGTTTAATTCTCAAGAAAAAAAAGTATCAATTCACTTTCATATGTTTAGGTTTTATTCCAATTTTAATAATCATTTTTTAAAACAATAAACATTACCAAGATTATATATATATATATATATACACGTGTGTGTGTGTGTGTGTGTGTGTGTGTGTGTGTAAGAAAAAAAGATACATATTTTAAGAAATTCCTATGGGGTAAACATAAAACCTGGATTTTGAATCCACTCGTAATTGTAGATCTAAAGAAAATTGTCCAGTAGAGAGCTAATGCAGATCTACCAGTGCTATATATCAAGCAATTATTTTCCCACCAAAGGAAATATAAAAAAATGTTTACATTGGGATTTCTGCAGGGGAATGGAAACGAAGATTTTGTACCAATAGGCACTCATTTTCTAACTCTAAACTAAAACACCAGACAGCTCTTTCAAAGAAATTTGGGGAATTTAGGAGAAAGGTTTGAGCCTACAGATAGTTTGAAAGATTATAGGTTCTGCACATATTCCTAATAGTCTTAGAAATAGATGTGACATATATTTAGAAGAAAAAAATTAGAAAAATAAAATACAATAATCAAAGCTAACTATTGAATCAGAGGAATGAATTAGTGTGAAAATGTTGGCATAGAAACAAATTCAAATTTTACTTAATTTACTATGCATTTTTATTTTATTTTTAAACCCTTTTTTATTCCTCTCTTAGTTTTAAATTAATATTTCATTCTTCATATAACCCTAAATTAATGTCATAAGGTTACTATTCAGGTTTAATTTTTATAAAACTTCTTCCCTTCAAGGCAAATACCTTCCACCCTCCCCTCACTCCTGTCTCAACCCTTTCGTCTGACTGAAACATTGAAATGGATAAATTCTGTATTATTTTTTTTCGACTAGGTTTTTTTTTTAGTTTCCACAGTTAAATTTCGGAGTTGATAAGACAGACGACCAATATCTTTTGCCGAAATAGACTATTCCCCATATTGTTTATTAATTATTTGTTCTGTAATAATAAATACATTGAGCTCTTTTTGTGGATCAGTTTTAACATTTTATATTACTAGGATCCACTTGGATTTGTTACCATTTTTCTTTTTATGTGCCATATCCTTTCAGAACATAGGCAATTATGGCTCTCCACTTCCTCCTATCCCTTGTAGCTCTCAATAAGTTTTGTCCCTCTGCCACCTCCCCCAGACTACATTGTCATCCACTTGCTCAAGCCCACCAGGCATGTTATGCACTGCTTTCCCTTGTCTCTCTTTCCCTCTATTCAACCTGTGAGTATCAGATTCTCCAGGCCCTCCATTCTCATTACATGTCCCAGAAACTTCAGCTGCCTCTTCCTGATGTTAAGTATAAGCCTCCTCCTCGTTTGCATCCTCTCCAAGACTTCATTGTTGCTTACATGCTCAGTTCATGATATCCTCAGCATCCTTCTGTAGAACTACATCTCCATCGCCTCGAGTCTCTTCTTCATCTTTGAGGAGACCATCCAACATTTGCTGTTATAAATAAGGACAGATGTTGTGTGTGTGTGTGTGTGTGTGTGTGTGTGTGTGTGTGTGTGTGTGTGTGTGAGTGAGTGAGTGAGAGAGAGAAAAAAAAGAACAAGTAGGAAATGTAACCATAAGTTCTATGCCAACAGTTTCTTTTTTCACTTGTGGAACTCCCTTCCAGCTCCATGTTTTCCAGCCAACTTCAAAAATTTCAAATGCAATGTCAATCACTATCTACAATCATTCTTTTGTTCTTGCTCCTTAGTAATGTTTCTGTTCTTAATTCTTCCACGCCCAGTAACCCCTTGGGGTGAAATTGATATTAAAAAGCACAAGAATCAGCATCTGTCTTCATTCCTTGCCTCCAATCCAATTGTCTTTTCACACTGAACAAATAATTTCTAGTTTAATATTATTTATTTTGGCATTAAGCACTAAATCATTTGTCGACATTTAACGCAGACAGATTGTAAGTGTTGAATGTTGCCAGTGACATTTTCTTGACCTCAACGTTGAACAGCATGCAATGGATTGTCATCTAAATTAAGCAAAAATGGAAATAATACCGACATTTCATTTTAAACATATATTGCCATTGGCTTCAACCACGGCCTCCAGACAACTTCAGAATCTCCTGCAGCTCTTCTGGACAGTCTCCTTGTTTAAGGTGATGAATGCTGCCATAATCCTTGCCTTCGGGTCACCTTTGGTGTTACAAGGAGTTTTCTTAGTCTCTTGATCAACTGTGCCCCACACATAATAATCAAGGGGGTTGCAGTCTGGGGAGTTAGGTAGCCAGGTGTAAGGGGCGATGTTGTAGCAGAAATTGTCTAACAGACATGACTCGGTTTTCCTGCTTGTGTGGTATGGTGCAGAGTCCCATTGCCAGACAGGAGGTCTTCCCGTAGACACCCTCTTGACTCAAGGCAGCACTACCTCTCCTCAAGGGACTTGATGTAGGCCTGTGTTGAGTCTGAAGCCCTGTAGGAAGATGAATGGAGGCATAACATTGCCATCACTAGTGATCACACCAAACACATTCGTAATCACCAGTAGACTCGTGCAACTCTTTCCGAATCCTCTGCACTGTTCTCAGATTGATACCCAAACACTGAAATATTAATATTGGAGCTTCTGGCGCAAGTGCCAAGCAGTACAGCATGCTGTTTCCAAATTCCTGTTGAAGTGAATTGTATCATGGTGCTCTTTTTCTTAGACAGTGCCCAACTGACCCTACTATACTGTGCAGCCGACTAAATCAAAAACAAAATGTGCCAAATTAAAAATATAAAATGGCGACAATTTACCCATCGCACCCTGTATGTGCTATGTCCCTTCAGGACATAGGAAGTTGTGGAAAGCCATGATCACCTACCCTTTGTGGCCCTTAGCAGTTTTTCTTCCTTTGCTAAGGCTCCTGCTCCTCTTTCTGCCATCCATTCAAACAAGCTCGTAAGTGGCTCGCTGCTTTGCCCTATCTCTCTTGCCCTTCATATGCCCTGTGAGAACGAAATTTTTCAAAGCCCTCTGTCAGGTGTCCAAGGAATTTCAGATGTCTGAGTAGAAGTATTCTTTCCATTATCATTTTCTTTAGGACTTCTTTGTTGCTTACTCTCTCCTTCCATGGAATTCTCAGCATCCTTCTGTAGAACCACATTGCTGCTGCCTTCAGTTTTCTCATAGGTTTCTAATGAATTTTTTTCAGTTTCTCAGCACCTTGCTTAGCTTTTGGAATGCTCCTTTCATCCAATTCATGTTCCTAATTCTAATCATCACTTTTTAAAACAATAAACATTGCCAAAGAGTGAATATAGTTTTAAAACAAAAAAATAAAACTGCATCATGGGAAAAACTATCCTTTCGACACAATTTGTTATTGTGGCCATGTTTGTCCATGTTTGCCATTTTACTTATCCGAGTTTCAAGTCAAATGTGAAAATTCAGAAAATATTTTCACCTGGCAAAACTTCCTCTCAGGATTAGAAATGGAAAATAATGACAAGAGGTTAGATGATCAATGGTCAACCTGTGCAGAGATTGTTTTATTTTAACTGAAGAAAAAGAAAATGGTCACTTACATCTCTGAATTGTACCATGCCAAGTTCTCCAAGCTCAGAGACAACTGCATAGGCAGCCTCAGACTGCAAAAACAGTTGACACAAGGTCATCTCTTCACTCCTAAACATCGACATCTTGTGGCTTTCAAGTTAATTCCAAAGTTTTCAGCAGTAGTTTTTCATTAATAAAAAAATAAAAAATATAACAGGAACACCTAAAAGGAAAACAAAAGTAAATTTTCATATAAAAAAAAATATAAAACACAAGCGCAAACAAACTAAAACACACACAACACGTTTAAAATCAATGTGTTTTCTCCCTAAAAAAGATAAAAATTTCCTATACTGGTCACCTGATTAAGCAAGAAAAACAATTTTTAACAAAGATTTTGGAAGTTCTAAAAAGGATTGAAAAAAATAAATAAAAAATTTAAAAAATTTAATAATAGAAGAAATATTGTTTGGTATTTCCTCTTAAGTTTTTGACAATAAAACTTTGTCTTTATTAAGTTTGGGGCATTTTTTTCATCAGATATGATTTTTTTTTAAGCAAATCTTTGAAGGTACCTATTTAAAATATAAATACCAGAGGACTGAGCTGAATTTGATATTAATCAAGAACCTTTGATCTAACTTCATCCGTGCATTGAGTACTGATGCCAGCCGTTCAATGTGAGGTTCTCAACAAAATCCCAAAAAAAGGATCTGCAATGTAATCAATCCTGACTTGGCATTTCGACTTCAGTCACTTTCTCACTGATGTGATGTGGCTTCCCTCTGTCTTTTCTACAAATATTTCCATGGCAACTGCGCTGATGAGCTTTCCACCTCCACCCCGGTGCCCCGACTACATTAATTTAATCATGATACTAGACTGACATCCAGGTCCCACCCTAGTTGAAATAGTTAAAATGTAACTGCCACTTCTCCAAAAGCTTCTTTTCTAGCACTTCTCACCTGTGGAATTCACTTTCATTTACTTTCTTCCCTGATAACTACAGTCTTCAAAAATTTAAATGCAATGTCAATCACCATCTTCTGATGTCTTGAACCCAGTTCATCTTATCCTTTCTTCATACCCCGTACAGTTTTTCTCCCCTTATGAACCAGTGGCATTCCCAACTTGCTCAAGGTGAAATTCTTAAAAAATAAATAAAATAAGAAAAATAAACAAAATAAGAGAGTTGATTTGTGGTGACCCCAACATGTACTGGGTTCAGCATCTTAAGCTTTGTACATTGTGTTATATCAACTGGAATTAGTACACTATATTGGTCACTGCTAGTTTAGATTTGATTGGGTTATTTCAGTATAAAATTATATATCGTTATATCACACACACACACACTTATATATATATATATATATATATACATACACACACACACACACACGCACACACTAAAGAATAAAATTTTCTTCAGTTCCAGTTTCTCTATAGAAAGAAAAACAGAAATAAAAATTCAGAATAACCTTTGGGGAAATTAATTTTTAAGATTGTTTTAATGACTTATCAACCTTTTGCCAGTTATTTAAAGGCAAAAAATATTTTTAGATTGCAAGAATTTTTGAGAGATAAGGATTTACTGATACAAGTCCTACTAATTAACCCATAGCTGGGGAGAGACAAGGTGGATTTATACATTTTCCAAGGCTATTTGCATAAAAGTGAATATAACAAATCCAACTGGAATTGGAACTAGAGTATTCAATTTCCAATTCCAAGCCATTATCCGTAACACCATCTGCATATGCAAGTTTACAGCACCTGCTATTCCCAAGCAGTCACCCATCTAGCATCTAAGTACTGACCAAGCTCAACATTGCTTAACATCAGGTTTCAATGTGATATGACAGTAAGCCATGAATTTTAAGAAACTCAAATGCTACTAATAATACTACTAGTTTATATAATGTCTTTTTTAACTAATCTTCATCCAATAGAAGGCCTAAGAGCCACTCAAGTTAGGTTACTGAATGAGGTAGTTGGTATGGACATAAGAAAAAGATGGAGGTGAAGATTATGACGATATTGATGACCGACTGAGTCTAGAATTTGAGGAAGCATCCATACTGAATAGTGGTTCTTGAAAGAAGCTGAAACTCGCTTTTTCCAAATATGGATTATGAATGAGGGGGGATCTGACTATGTGGACGTATCAATACAAGTCTTAACTGTAAAGGTCTCAACTGATGAAACTAAAGGATGGCACTCATCTGAACATTTGTCATGGAAATAGCATTTGTGGGGAAGGGGCTATAGTCTGGAAAATAAGCCATCACCCACAAGGCCCTGTAAATGGTTTTGAATTCTGTCAAATCTGGCAACTCCAGTATAGATATTCTTTGGTCTAAATCTCACTTTTTGCAAAGTGAGAGCTGGCAGATTCTACAGTGGTACAAGGAGCCAGCCATTTTTCCAGCATGGGGACCATATGTCTCGTGGGGGCGCGGGTGAACTTCAGTCTCAAGAGACCAGAGATTTTCAATTGTAGGAGTGCAAAAAAAGTTTTTTTAAAAGAGATCTGATAAGAGTCCATGTCTGGTTTAAAATGTCAGTAGTTCCTCTCGGCAAGTCAAAGTTCAAGTTGCCAAGAGAGAAATCACAGCAGTTTAAATAGTATCTAGGCAGGAGGGGGGTACAAGTCTATGCTCCTGCCACTGCTGATAGGAACAGTCCATTAAGTTGGAGAGGGGGCATAACTGGTTATACCAGTTACAATGAACAATAGTTAAGAATCTAATTAATTATTTTCAAAAGAAGTCCAAAGCGAAGTACAGGTCAAAATCACTCTAGATTGATTATGAGTATATCTGTAGTAATAAATGAACATATATATAATATAAAAAGAAATGTCTGAACTCGTAAAAAGATGAAAACTGGATAAAAATCTTATTGAACTTTAAATTTATTGTATACAAATTTTTTTATTTTCCTGCACTTGACATAAGATATTCTGATAATTTATATTTTTCAAATCCTGTTTAAATTTTTTTTTTTTTTTTTTAAATCATTTCATTCCATGCAAAGCAATAAAGCCACTAAGACAAGTGTGAGAATATGAGGAGCAGGGGAAAAAAAGAAGAAAAAAAGAAGAAAAAAAGAGGAAAAGAAGAGAAAAAGAGGAAAAGAAGAGAAAAAGCGAAAAAGAAGAGAAAAAGCAGAAAAGAGAAAAAGCAGAAAAGAGTAAAAGAAAAAAAGTGTAAAAGAAAAAAGTAAAAGAAAAAAAATAAAAGAAAAAAGTAAAAGAAAAAAGTAAAAGAAAAAAGTAAAAGAAAAAAGTAAAAGAAAAAAGTAAAAGAAAAAAGTAAAAGAAAAAAGTAAAAGAAAAAAGTAAAAGAAAAAAGTAAAAGAAAAAAGTAAAAGAAAAAAGTAAAAGAAAAAAGTAAAAGAAAAAAGTAAAAGAAAAAAGTAAAAGAAAAAAGTAAAAGAAAAAAGTAAAAGAAAAAAGTAAAAGAAAAAAGTAAAAGAAAAAAGTAAAAGAAAAAAATAAAAGAAAAAAATAAAAAAAAGTAAAAGAAAAAAAAGTAAAAGAAAGAAACGAAAAAGAAAGAAACGAAAAAGAAAGAAACGAAAAAGAAAGAAACGAAAAAGAAAAAACGAAAAAGAAAAAACGAAAAAGAAAAAACGAAAAAGAAAAAACGAAAAAGAAAAAACGAAAAAGAAAAAACGAAAAAGAAAAAACGAAAAAGAAAAAACGAAAAAGAAAAAACGAAAAAAAAGAAAAAAAGAAAAAAAAGAAAAAAAGAAAAAAAGAAAAAAAGGAAAAAAAGAAAAAAAAGAAAAAAGAAAAAAAGAAAAAAAGAAAAAAAAAAAAGAAAAAAGAAAAACAATAAAAAGGACAGAAATTAAGATGGGAGATAATGACTGACATTGCTTTTAAATTTTTGGAGACCAAAACAAGAAGCCAGAGAGTTCCACAAGCGATAAATGCAAGAGAAGAAACTGCTAACATAGAACTTACAGTTCTATCTAGCAATAATATTTATTGATTAAATAAGAACTAACATTAAATAAGGGTAGATTTTAATCATTGAGAATTAAGTGGGGATGATGAAGTGAGAAACATGGCAAAAAGACTTGGTGGGCCGGGGTCCCACTCAGCCATAGAAGAATACTGTGAAGCAGTCAAAGAGTCCACTCGGTATTGCGACGGACAATGACAGAGAGAATAAAATATGGTTTCATTATCTTTCCAAAAGTACTAGAGCAGTTTGTCTGAATTTGAACTCTACTCCCCCAATTTCAATATACCGAGTGTAACAGTAAAATTGTCCATTTGTTAGATTAAGCTTTGAACTGTTGTATCTGAGAAATGATTAAAGATATCTTACTGGAATTCAAGGTTTTTATAAGAAGAATTGTGATGAAATCAATCATAAATGAAAATGCCATATTCGTCCTTAATTAATCATAGCTAAGGATCGGAAGGTCATGAAGGATTGATATAAAGTTCAAATTACACACACACACACACACACACACACTTTATTCTAGGTTCATTTTTCCAACTTATTCATGATGATCTTCACCCTCTCTAACCTTCTAACTTTCTGTCCTGGTGTAACAAGATGCCTCACACGTTTCATGTACAATTTCACTGCACTTTCTACCGTCATAGCCGAAATACCTCTTACATGCCAAATGCCTCTACTTGTTGTGACCTCCTGATCCAGTTTTCCTTTCTACTGTTTTTTTTTTTTTTTTTTTTTTAAACTTATTCACCGTTCTCTTGATGGTTTTTTCATGGACTTTGAAGATGGAAGCCAGAGTATCGATGTTGGTACCATTACTGAAAGCTTAAATGATCTTTTTACTCTCATCATGGCTCATTTGGGAGAGAGAGTGGGGTTGACACAAAAAGATTTTAACTGGTTTTCTTTCTAGCTGTATAACTCAAGGGTTTTTTCAATGATTCTTACAAGTGTCAAGATGGCTAAACGTCTTATCTGAAAACCTGGCAAAAACAAACTCAATTTAGTGGGGTTTTTTTTAGATATTAAACATTATGAGGAATGGATAATTATAACATGCTGTTACACGATTTGGACAAGTTTGCTTTTACACCTGGTACATGCTGTTAACTGAAAGTACATCATCTACGTGACATGGGGGATAATGACTCTCCACAATGGTCTAGTGCTCCTGCTATATATTTCAAGATCATTGATAAAATCCAAAGAAGAATCTGCAATGTTATTGATCCTCACCTGGCATCTCAGTTTCAGTCATTTTCTAAATTGCCCTAATGCAACTTGCCTCTAGCTTTTCTACAAATACTTTCATTTTCATACTTTATGGTACCTAGACTATATGAATTTACGTGCAGTACTGGATTGGCCACAAGATTTCATTTTACAATTGAAATGGCTGCTAGATGTAACTAAGTTCTATGCTAATAGTTTCTTCTCATATATATATTTTTTTTTCTTCTCTTGTACTTCTTGTGGAAGTCTTCTGGCATCTTTCATCCCTATTAATTTTGAACTTCAAAAATTTAAATGCAATGTCAATCGCTATCTTCTGTCTTCTTAATTCTTGTTCTTTTATTGTTCTCTCTCCTTAATGTTTCTTTTTTTTTTTTCCCTTATATTCTTTCACACTCAGTAACTCCTTGCATCCCAATGGCTTTTATGCCTTGATCCAGATAAAAAAATAAAAAAATTCTCGTCCTTAGTAGCTGTTAGTCTTTGCTATCTACACCTTTAAAAGAAAAGAAAAAAAAAAAATAAAGGAAATTTTAAATGCGACTATTTTTTTGCACTCTCCCACCAACACCTGACAGTTTTTCTACCCCATTTTTATGACAGAGCTTTCTTTCTCTCTCACCTTCCCACCCACCATCTCTCACCTCATAAACTCAAACATCAAGGTACACCATTAATTCTTGATCATCTTCATGCACAGAACAGGTTTAAACCAGATTTGAAAAATGTACACTGGCCCAATTGGGGAGAGAGCTGATTTCTCATGTTTCATGTTTATCGCATTTATCATTGCCTAAAACTTATGACTTAAAAAACATTGATTTACCTTGTGTCCACTATTGGCAAAAATAATTTCCAGTGTCACAAACTATTTGAAGTTATTTCTGTTTCTCTGATACACTTTCAACATGACAGTCAACACCAAAGTAAGCACAGAATGAAATATTATCATTAATTTATCTTAAGTAAACATCGCTAGTAATCTTTGGACTGAGATAAAACCCACTCAAAAATCATAAGAACTAATGTAAACATTTCTAAACAGATTTTAAGGACAAAATCACCAGCTTATCTGAATGTATTTGGATAAGCTACTTGCTTTCTATTTCATTACAAAGTTACTTACACTATTTACATTTGTTTGGACTATTGTCCAAATCTTTATTGTCATATTTACAATGTTTCGACTGCTGTACACTTTGACCGTCTTCAGGTGATATACAATGAATTTTGAACTAAACCCTTTATTTCGTCCACATGGGTAGATTGTTCTAGTTGTGTGGCAAAAATAGGCCACTTTTTTATATATATATATATATATATATATATATATATATATATATATATGTGTGTGTGTGTGTGTGTGACCCGGATATAAGAGAAACCCGGATATAAGAGATTTTTCTGGTCCCAAATTAGAGCCTGTGTTAATGTATATAAATTAGACCCGGATATAAGAGAGATTTTCTCTGGTCCCGTCCTCCCTGATATAAGAGAGTTCATTTTGAGCGAGAGTGTGATGTCGTAAATCGGTCAGTTAGAGAGAGAGTGAAGTTCAATGACTTAATCTTGACTAGTCTACAGACACGATGTATCCAATCTGTGTCTATAGGAGACACCCTCTACCTTATGATTTTGCTTTGTCGATCGATGCTACATCGGTGATACACCGCCAGTGGCGCTGTCCGAAGTGGCTAAGCAGATAACTGTTTTGAAGGCCATGCACATGATGAAACGAGCACTTTTCATGGTCAAACCGTCAACAATTCAAAATTGTTTTAAAAAGGCCGGCTTTGTCATTGAATCACAGGCTGAAGTGGAAGAAATACTCGACGAAAATGATCAAGTTTCTCCATCATCAGGCATGAAGCAAACAGATTTTGACAAATTTATCAGCTTCGATGACCGTACACAATGTTATGGAGAACTGACTGACACGGACATCACACGTGGTATAACATCGGATGATCAAGATTTTGACGAAGATGATGATGCTGAAAGCGTAAGTTCTGAAGTTTCTGAAAGTGACAAACCCGTGCCAAATTCTCTGGCTGCATTGAGTGCGCTTGAAACTCTGACAGCCTACTTTGAAGCAAAAAGCAGTAATCCTGATGGCGCATTGAAAATGATTTACGGACTGTATGAAAGTGTTCATGATGTTAACAAAGAGATTTCTGTACAATCAAAAATGACTGACTTTTTTAAGAAAAAGTAATTTTTGATTGAATTATTTGTGAAAACTGATTGAAAATGTATTTTTGATGTCTATAACTTAAATAAACTAGTGTTCTGTATGTAAAAAGCGTTATATGAAGTGTTCCCATACTTACCTAAACAAAATAGACCAAAGCCGGATATAAGAGACTTCTTCTCCGGTCCCGACAACTCTCTTATATCCGGGTTACACTGTGTGTATTATATATATATATATATATATATATATATATATATATATATATATATATATATATGAACAACACTCATTTCAATCGATTTATCAATTTATTGATTTCTGAAATACAGCAAAGTATTTTGCTAATTGGAAATATTAAATTTAAACTATTAACTTGGAATTAAAATTAAAATAAAAGCTTCAAGAAATATTTTTCCTTTTAAACCTTAGGTATCACAAGATATATATATATATATATATATATATATATAAAAAATGCTGGGTTATGATTGGTTACTTTATATATTTTTTAGTTTCCACACAACAGAAAGTGGGAGGGGTTGTATAGGTGGGAAAGAAGGCAGGGGGTAAGTAAGGAAACAAAGAAAAGATTAAGATAAAAGAAAGACAAACTGGCTGTCTTCAGTTTTATTACTCCTTTACCACTTTGATCTTTTGAAGTGGGTAAAGTTTTATTTCATATATTTGTTTATTTTCAAGTCTAATGGGGATACTTTGATATTTTTATTTATCTGATCATAGTTTTAAGCAGGTTACTAAGTATTTAGTCATTTACTAAGCAGTGCTTAGATAAAACACAAGACTGAAAGCACGGAGAACACAATGAGGATAGAATACTCAGTCATAAGCAATCTAGCTAGAAATGCTTGCTAACCATTACACATCAAATTGCCCAGGTTACTAAGAATTTAATAAAAGCAGTATTGTTTCACATTTATATAACTTTGTTTTTCGTTTTTTTTATAATGCCATGTCCTGTCAGGACTTTGGTGATAATAGCTCTCCACAGCTTCCTTTTGTAATATCTAAATTAACATGACTTTATGGAAAGATAGTGGAGCAGTTTTCCCTGTTACTTCTTCACATTTTTGAGTTGAGAGTAGCTCCTCTAGACTCGCTGCTATCCAAGACTAGATAGACTTGTTTACTCTGCTATTTAATCTATAGTTGGTGGGGTTAGAAATGGACTCATGGATTTCCTCAAGAGCATTTGCATGAAAGTGAATGCAACAGGCTGTGCCAGAATTTTAAACTGCCTCAATGATTCCACTTTCCATGCTGATAATGGTAATGCTAGCCACACCTTGAAGACGCATAACCTCTGCCATAATGGTTGCTACATTGAATACTGCTGCCATATCTACTCTGGGGCTCCAGATTCTTTAGAAAATTCCAAGAATTATCTTTAATGTTATTAATCCTAACCTGGAATGTCAAGTGCAGTCACTTTATCCTCCATAGTGCCTCAACTGCATGAACTCAAGCATGCTACTTGATTGGCAACTAGGTCTCACTGCTGAACTAGCTGAATGCAACCATCACTTCTATTCTAATGGTTTCTTTTCTCTCACTTCTCACCTGTGGAACTCCTTTCCGACGTCTTACTTCCTTGCCACCTACAATCTTCACCATCTTCTATCTCTCCTAAAACCTATTATTTTGTTGTTTTCCTCACGTTGCTTTGTGTTCTAATGACATTATCACCTTGCTTGGAATGAAATAATTAAACAAAAGCAAAACAAAACTTTTTATTAAAGGTGTATACAAATCTAACTGCAAATATGGATGTTCATGCCTGCAATAAGACATACTGTCAATAGGACTTTTTTTTTTTTTTTTGCCATGACAGTTTTTTTTTTAAACTACCTTCACTTTTTGGCAATATTTATAGTTTTAAAAAGCAGTGACTAGAATTGAAATAATACCAAAATTTATGAAAGTGAATTTATACAGAGTTTTTTTGTTCTTTAGAATAGACAACAAAAATATTAAACACTATTAGACTATTAAATTATCCTTGTAAATAAACAAAGTTTGAATCAATTGGCAATTTGCTGTTTTGCCAACCATTCTGTTATAGACAAGTGTATGGTTGCAAGACAGAAATACGACAACAGCAGAAATAGATTTACGTGATTTATTTCAATAGGAACGTGTAGTTTTGGGACAGCTACCTTGTGGTATAGTTCATAAGCCGGCTGCCGATCCAGGTTGATCTCTCATAGTAGTTCCCACTGGTTGGCATGGCGTTCTTCCTGCTGACTGCCCAGACTGACCATGACAGATCTCTTCCCCGGCTGACTGCTTTGTACTTCCCCGTGTGACCCTTTTTATGGCGTTTTTATGGCTTAACGGGCACGAAAAACGACGCGAGTATAATTAGGAGGGAAGCATTTTTATTGGTTGAAAAATAGGAGCACTTTGAAATATTATTTTATTTTTCGACCGGAACTCATGCGTCGAGCCTATGCGTAAACGACGATAATGGTCATTTTGTGACGGGGCCTTGTCACGTTCACATCCGACTCTGGTTCTTGAGTATGTTAGTTTATTTGCCTACAAATCAGCCGAGATATATCTTATTTTATTTCATAACAATTCCAATAAATAATATAATAAATAAATAGTGTTTATTATTTTTGCTGTCAAATTTCAAGAACATGAAAATGTATAAATTCACTTTCATGTGTTTAGGTTTTATTTTCAGTTTTAATTATTTCTTTTTAAAAGAAATATTTCCAAATAATGAAGGGAGGTAAAAAATTGTAGCCAAGAGAAAATGCATCCTTTTGATACACCATCTTATTGCAAGTATGCAAATCCATGTTTGCCCTCAACAACTATAGGGAGTTGTGTGTGTGTGTGTTATATATATTTTAGACAATTGGAAAAAATTCTTAGTTCTTGCTGACATGTTACCAATATCCAGAAAGAGGCTTATGCAGTAGCATCAGTTTTTTAAATTTTTGATTTGATGTAACTATGGCTACAAAACATTTCGCTTTCATTGCCTTCCTTGATAAAGTTGGCAGATGAAATGCTTCAGCAAGAACTAAGAATATCTATTAATGTGTATTTGGGCAGCAACCTTTCAAGCATGTTTCATTGAAAATGGCTGACAAGGAAGATTTAATTAATGTTTTGAGTTTTTTGAGCATTCTAAATTTTTTTGGATTTTCATGTGTTAAAGAATATAGGAATTGTCCATAGTTATTGTTCCCAACCACTTTTATTAAGTCATAATTTACAAGAACCTTTCAGGAAAATTCTAGTTGACAACAAAAAAATTCTTTTCAATTCCCATTGCTGCACACAACTCATAATTAGCAAAGATTTGCTTATTAAATATTATTTGCCAGCTAACAATCTTACAACCTTTAGCAGTGGAGATAGTGGAAAAAGCTTTCTAAAAAATACAAATTATGCCCAGGTCAATCAGCACATGATCACCAAAAAGCATAGAACACCCGCTGCACGTACTCCACACAGCAAAACTACTATGTAGAAACTGCACACAGAAATTCACTATCCAAGAAAACATCCTTGATAATGGCTGTAGAACTAGCCAAAAAGTGCTCAGAACAATTATAATAAATGGACAATTCCTAGATTCTTTAACCCCTAAAATACGAAAAAACGTTAGAATGGAAAAATTCAATAAAAGATTAATTAAATCTACCTTGTGGGGGCGTTTTCAATGAAACATATTAGAAAGAGAGGTGGGGCAATAGAGAGACGGGGGGGGCGACAGAGAGGTGGGGCGACAGAGAGACGGGGGGGCGACAGAGAGAGGGGGGGCGACACAGAGGTGGGGCAATAGAGAGACCGGGGGACAGAGAGGTGGGGCAATAGAGAGACCAGGGGACAGAGAGGTGGGGCAATAGAGAGACGGGGGGGGGGCGACAGAAGTGGGGCAATAGAGAGACGGGGCAAAATTTTCTTTTGTTACCAAATTAATGTCAATCAAATTTGACTCCTGAATGCTAAAGTGTGATATACAATATCTACTTTACAGAATCAAAATAATTATTTAGATTACTAGACGGATATGAAATATTAATGAATTAATATAGAATGCAAAATAGAATCTTCTCTCCGACTGTCAGTTGTTTTTTTGCAAGTCACACAGCAAACTTGCAACCTCGGCCAAGTCTATGCAAATTTATTCAACTGAATTTCTAAGGTCAAACCTCTAGAGGTCTACTTAGATTTTACAATCAAATTGTTTACTTACCTGTTAATATGAAGAAAGGTAAGGATGGTCGTGTGGGAAAGCAAAAGAAAAAGAGGGTGAAACAAATGAAGATTGGGGGGGAGTAAAATGAGTGAATGTGGAGAGAACTGATAAAATGAAAATACAAATAGACAAGAAGGAAAAAAGAGGGTGTGTCAATAGAACACACGAGAGAGAAAGACACCATTAGGAAAAACAGCATCGGGGGGGGGGATTGGGAAGAAAAAGAATGTAGGGTGAGGAAATGAAGACAAAGAATAATGCAGTGTGAAAACAGGAACTGATCTTAAAATAAAAATAAAAATGCAGAAGCAGTTCTGTTTTATAGAAACTATCATTTGCTGATTTATATGCCAATGGCATCAATGTAGTCTGAAAACACTCCCAAGAAACACTCAAATGTCTCAATATAAAAAGTAATTTTAAAACTAACTCCAACAGAAAAAAGTAATATGTGCAGATAGGTTTTGAAATAATATGAGGGTCAGTCAAATAGAAAATATCGTAATCCATTATGTGTAGATTGTGAGGGAGTATAAGATGCATAGAAAGTCAAGATGAAAAATTTTTATGTATAAAACAAATTTAGAGCAATGAAGAAAACAAGAACATTTTGTTTATTTTTGTGATTTGCAACCATTACTATATATATATATATATATATATATATATATATATAAAGAGAGACAGAAATGCACAGAGAGAGAGAGAGAGACAGAAATGCACAGAGAGAGAGAGAGAGACAGAAATGCACAGAGAGAGAGAGAGAGACAGAAATGCACAGAGAGAGAGAGAGAGACAGAAATGCACAGAGAGAGAGAGAGAGACAGAAATGCACAGAGAGAGAGAGAGAGACAGAAATGCACAGAGAGAGAGAGAGAGACAGAAATGCACAGAGAGAGAGAGAGAGACAGAAATGCACAGAGAGAGAGAGAGAGACAGAAATGCACAGAGAGAGAGAGAGAGAGAGACAGAAATGCACAGAGAGAGAGAGAGAGAGAGACAGAAATGCACAGAGAGAGAGAGAGAGAGAGACAGAAATGCACAGAGAGAGAGAGAGAGAGAGACAGAAATGCACAGAGAGAGAGAGAGACAGAAATGCACAGAGAGAGAGAGAGACAGAAATGCACAGAGAGAGAGAGAGACAGAAATGCACAGAGAGAGAGAGAGACAGAAATGCACAGAGAGAGAGAGAGACAGAAATGCACAGAGAGAGAGAGAGACAGAAATGCACAGAGAGAGAGAGAGACAGAAATGCACAGAGAGAGAGAGAGAGACAGAAATGCACAGAGAGAGAGAGAGAGACAGACAGAAATGCACAGAGAGAGAGAGAGAGACAGACAGAAATGCACAGAGAGAGAGAGAGAGACAGACAGAAATGCACAGAGAGAGAGAGAGAGACAGACAGAAATGCAGAGAGAGAGAGAGAGAGACAGACAGAAATGCACAGAGAGAGAGAGAGAGACAGACAGAAATGCACAGAGAGAGAGAGAGACAGAAATGCACAGAGAGAGAGAGAGACAGAAATGCACAGAGAGAGAGAGAGACAGAAATGCACAGAGAGAGAGAGAGACAGAAATGCACAGAGAGAGAGAGAGACAGAAATGCACAGAGAGAGAGAGAGACAGAAATGCACAGAGAGAGAGAGAGACAGAAATGCACAGAGAGAGAGAGAGACAGAAATGCACAGAGAGAGAGAGAGACAGAAATGCACAGAGAGAGAGAGAGACAGAAATGCACAGAGAGAGAGAGAGACAGAAATGCACAGAGAGAGAGAGAGACAGAAATGCACAGAGAGAGAGAGAGAGACAGACAGAAATGCACAGAGAGAGAGAGAGAGACAGACAGAAATGCACAGAGAGAGAGAGAGAGACAGACAGAAATGCACAGAGAGAGAGAGAGAGACAGACAGAAATGCAGAGAGAGAGAGAGAGAGACAGACAGAAATGCACAGAGAGAGAGAGAGACAGACAGAAATGCACAGAGAGAGAGAGAGAGACAGAAATGCACAGAAACGGAGAGAGAGACAGAAATGCACAGAAACGGAGAGAGAGACAGAAATGCACAGAAACGGAGAGAGAGACAGAAATGCACAGAAACGGAGAGAGAGACAGAAATGCACAGAAACGGAGAGAGAGACAGAAATGCACAGAAACGGAGAGAGAGACAGAAATGCACAGAAACGGAGAGAGAGACAGAAATGCACAGAAACGGAGAGAGAGACAGAAATGCACAGAAACGGAGAGAGAGAGAGAGAGAGACGTACAGAAACGGAGAGAGAGAGAGAGAGAGAGAGACGTACAGAAACGGAGAGAGAGAGAGAGAGAGAGACGTACAGAAACGGAGAGAGAGAGAGAGAGAGACGTACAGAAACGGAGAGAGAGAGAGAGAGAGACGTACAGAAACGGAGAGAGAGAGAGAGAGAGACGTACAGAAACGGAGAGAGAGAGAGACGTACAGAAACGGAGAGAGAGAGAGAGAGAGACGTACAGAAACGGAGAGAGAGAGAGAGAGAGAGACGTACAGAAACGGAGAGAGAGAGAGAGAGAGACGTACAGAAACGGAGAGAGAGAGACACACACACACACACACACACGTACAGAAACGGAGACACACACACACACGTACAGAAACGGAGACACACACGTACAGAAACGGAGACACACACGTACAGAAACGGAGACACACACGTACAGAAACGGAGACACACACGTACAGAAACGGAGACACACACGTACAGAAACGGAGACACACACACACACACACACGTACAGAAACGGAGACACACACACACACACACGTACAGAAACGGAGACACACACACACACACGTACAGAAACGGAGACACACACACACACGTACAGAAACGGAGACACACACACACACGTACAGAAACGGAGACACACACACACACGTACAGAAACGGAGACACACACACACACACGTACAGAAACGGAGACACACACACACACGTACAGAAACGGAGACACACACACACACGTACAGAAACGGAGAGAGAGAGAGACACACACATACACGTATAGAAACGGAGAGAGAGAGAGAGAGAGAGAGAGACACACACACAAAGTTCTATAAATTATTACTTTTTATCACCATCTCTTTATCTAATTTTTTCAAAATTTTTTTCAAACATAACTTTGTATTGTTTTTTTTAATGTCACTTGTTTTTGATTTAACTTATCTTTAAAATTTTCTCTAATGTTTTTTCTTATTATATTTATAAATATATATTTTTTATGGTTTAATATAACAATTTTTTTTTAAAATATATTCTTAAATTTAATATAAATTATCCAAATATGATTTATTTTTAATTTTTAAATATATTTTATTTTTAAGTGTAATTTATCTTTGGAAGAGTATTTTTAGAAAGGAATTTGTATTTTTAAAATCCATATAAAATTCCCTTCTTTTTTTTTTCTTAATAAAACTCCCTTTTTAGTCTTGTTTTAATTTCAATTAATACTTCATTCTTCATATAACCCCAATTTAATGTCATAAGGTTAAAACCTCTTCTCTTTAAGGCTAATACCTTCCACCCTCCCCTGATGACCGTCTCTTGCATGGCATCCGACTGAAACATTAAAATGGATAAATTCTGTATTCATTTTTTGACAGCTGTCACAGCTAAATTTTTAATTCTGACACAAACTCAGTCTATACACCGGGGTTGAATAAGACTTACAAAGTTTTTTTCATCAGTTGAAATAGATCTATCCGCCATATGAGTTAATTTTGGATTTTGTTATGTAATACTATTTATTTATAATAAATACATTGAGCTCTTTTTGTGGATCAGTTTTAATATATTTTATATTACTGGGATCCACTTGGATTATAAGCCAACAGATTTATTACCTTTACTATATATATATATATATATATATATATATATATATATATATATATATATATATATATATATTTCCAGAGACTGAAAGAAAGTAAGAAACTGTAGAGTAGAAAGAGGACAAGAAAGGACAAAGATTCAAGAAGACAGGTGATGATAATAATGCCGTATTTAAAGTCAGATGAGAGTTCAACAAATGAAAAGTGTAGCAGAAACAAATTAAAAAAAAAATTTTATTCTCTTGGCAGACACCATTTTTGTATTAGTTTTTATGGTGGTAACAATCTACAATAAGAAGCAACTATTAACCCTTAGAGATCTTTCGGAATCTAAATTAATTGCACTATTTTTGTTTATAAGTCACTGTACTCCAATTTCACTAAATCTTATGCCACTCCATAACCGATATCAATGTGGCTTAAGCAACTTCAAGGATTCTACCAATTCTACTAATTTAGTTACATTAAAATTTCTTTCTGGTTCTGGTTAAAATCCAGAGTTCCTTATAGGGGGGGGGCAATATCTACGTCCCAGGATTTTTTCAAATATCTCCTTTCCTAAAAGATACACTCCTTTCCCCAGACTAACATACAGGACAATAAAAAGTGAAAAGTGAAAAAAAATTATAAAACAATGGTTAAATCAAAATCTTTTTTTAAATAAATAATTTATCAAATTAAAACAAATGATATATAATAATTACATAAATAAATATTGAAAATTTCCTCAGGTCCAACATAGGACTCATTTCATACAGAAGGGAATGTCAATGAGTACCACAATACTTAGCAACAAGTTCCTCCAATGACACGCACACACACATATATTAATTCATTCAACTCCTAGCATATGGTACAGATCTGTGGATAATAATTTTTTTTGTCTTTTTTTATGGCTATTTAATGATTGATGTCTTTGCCACAGGATTTGCAATGCCAATTGCAGTATTTGACATGTTAATTCACATGTCAGATTTAATATTCAGGTTTGTAATCAGTTGTGTAGCTTTGGCTATAGATTGCGCAATCCATGACACCTGTCCTCTGTGGCACCAGTAATCTTAATTTTAAATTACCAAACTCTAGGAAAAACAGTTTAGAAACTACTTGATAAGTGTGTTGGACATACAGTTTCACCTTTGTCGGTAATATCAGATTTTGTAACCCCGGCTCAACCGCGGACCTGATCAAATTACCGGCCGAAAATGTATCCGCACAGGTCGCACCCCAAATCAACGACTTACCCATTTTAAAAGGGAAGATGGTAATGCCATCCAGCCGCTTTCCATCACCACAGTCGAGGCCTATGGGTTCGATTTGGGAAGGGAACCCATCTGCATCCAAACCTCTTTTGATGATGTCGTTAATTGCTGCAATACCGTGGAAAGCGGTCGGCACTATTTATGTAAATTATATTCATTTTATGCAGACATATTTTGGAATAAGGTGCACGAAATATGAATAACAGATCTCACTCTTAGCAATGAACTTATTGATCCCCTAGTGTGTGTGTGTGTGTGTGTTTAGGCAGCAATCTTTCATTTATGCATGTTTCATTGAAAATGACAGACAAGGTACTACAATTAAGCTTTTTATCCAATTTTTTTTTTGTTTGAAAAAGTGTTCTCTTTTTGGGACAAAGAGTTTGTAGAAACTGTCCGAATGTCTAGTAATTCCGAGCACTTTTTGCTATACTTTTAGCCATTATCAAGGATGATTTTATTTTTTCAATTTAATTGGGTGTGAGGGTTGTGTGTATGTTTTTAGTGTTATAGGGAGAGGTTTTATTTTCCGAAACATAGCACATTGTGGCCGTGTTCGTAGTTAATATTATTAAGTGCTGGCTTTTTCTTAAGGTTTCATATATATATATATATATATATATATATATATATATATATATATATATATATATATTTTTGAATTGGACAAAGTCCGAAAATTTATTTAAAGACATTTATGATATGATTAACGTTCTTTTTTATAGATACAAGTATTTAAGCAATACTTTTTTTGCTTAAATACTTGTATTTATAAAAAGAACGTTAAACATATCATGAATGTCTTATATATATATATATATATATACAAACCTCTCTTCAACAGACTAATGGGATGAAAGGGTGGTCCATTAAAGCCGATTTTCCATAGATTAGAATGGATTATTTTTGAGTTATAAAACCACTATAATAACTACCAGTAATTATGATCCTAATGTAAATACTATATATATATATATATATATATATATATATATATATATATATTATATATATATATGTGTGTGTGTGTGTGTGTGTGTGTGTGTGTGCGTGTAAGGAGGCACGGTGGAGTAATGGATTGAGGAATCGGAGAGCCGAGTTCGAATCCCAGTCGATTCCATTACATTCACTTACGTGCTAATACCCTTGGGAAAGGTGTGAATCCTCTTCTCCCTCCAGCTATGGGTAAATAGCAGGACAGACTGGGTTCTATAGCCTTGGATGGCAACTGGTCTAGGAGAAGGACAACTCTGAATTCAAAAACCTGCGGAGGGTCGTTTGGGGACCTTGTGGCATCCGTTGCACCAGGTCCCTGTATTCGTCCCTCCAAAAAGTGTGGATGGCCCTGCACAAGGCCTTCACCACTATAATCAAATCCTGTGTGGCTGTCGGGCTTTCAGTTTCTGGGAACTGATCTGTCTGACCCTCATACGTCGAGTTCGACGCGAGAGCGATAATATATATATACATACTTAATATAAATATATTAAATCAAAATAACAAAAATAATAAATTTCTCACGCATGCGCTAATGCATCGTACTTTCCGTCTTCATTTACAATGGAAAGGCCCACCACCACCAAATAGTCACTTTGGGAACTAATACGACTCATTCCGTTAATTCCCCAAATATTAAAATACACCGCCGACGATTTGGGAGTTTTTTTTCCTGCAGATTGTTTATTATTTTTCATGAAGATTTTGTCCGTTACATCTGAAGTCCATAGACGAGAGGTTTGTTGGGGGGGGGGTATATACATATATATAAAAATCAATTTCACCCCAAGCAAGGCAGTAAAGCCACTGAGTGAAGAAGAATTAGGAACAGAAACATTAATAATGAGCAGGAAGAGAAAAAGAGTAATCAGGAGGACAGTTGATACTGATTGACAATGCATTTAAATTTTTGCAGATTAAAGAGGACTATATACCATGGAGCCGGAAGGGAGTTCCACAAGTGAGAAATGTGAGAAAAGAAACTATTAGCATAAAACTTATGGTTAAACCTAGCTAGCTCACCTGTAAATTGACTAGATCTTGATGCCAGTCTAGTACTACAATTATATAAAGTCTAGGTGCCATAGTGAAGTGCTCATCCAAACAATTGCCATGAAAGTATTTATAGAAAAGACAGAAGCAACCTTATGATGGTGGGACAGTAACTAAAGCCGAACCGCCAGATCAGGACCAATAATATTTCTTTGGATTTTATCAAGGCGCTCAAGATAAATAGCAGAGGCACCAGACTATATGTGACAACAATATTCTAAGCCTGGGCAAATGGTAGATATATATATATATATATATATATATATATATATATATATATATATATATATATATATATATATGTATGTATGTATGTATGTATGTATGTATGTATGTATGTATGTATGTAAAGTAGATTCTTGAGAGAAAAATTGTCTAGCACGACACTGAACCAAGTTTCTTAACAGCAGACATAGCAATGGATTCAATACAGTCATTCCACTTCATGTCAGCTGAGAACGTTAGACAAAGAAAGTGCAATGAGTTACTTTCTTGGAAAGCAGAGAGGAGTCTCTCAGATGATTAATGGAGAGAAGTTTAGTTTTGGATGCATTAAAGATATAATGGATTTTATTTATTTACCTCTTCATGGGGACAAATATAAGATAAGTTCAGTTCAAGGTGGAGCCACATGTGCATAAAGACAAAATCTGCTCTGACCTTGCAAGCAAAGGCTTAAATGAAGAGGTGATGTCCAAGTTGGAATCTCCAGGAACAAGTCTTCATTTATTTGTGTTGTAGCTTGCTTAATATATAAAAGTAACAATTTCGTAATAACAAAAGATAAAACCTGGTAGATTTCATTTTAAGCAAAGCCAAGAATATGTGTAAACGATGACATCAGTCGTTTGTTGTTTTTATTGATTTCTGGAGGTTAACGTTTAATAACAAACTGTTGTTGAATTTTCATTCAACAAAATCATAAAATTTATGGTTCATAATTGAGCCGAGCTTTTTCCACATAAAAAGCTTAAAACATGCATAATATACTTGCTAGGTTATAATAACCTCCTCAGTAGGCCTAGCATAGAAATGAACACCATAAGAAAGCTTTTAATTAACAAAGGACATAAGGCCTAAGACTAACATGTTCCCTCACCCAATTTATGTAGCATGTCATGTAAAATAAAAGTCAAACATTGGTTCAGTTGAAGAGGTATACAAATTAGATTGGTGGGATCAAAGTTCATACTGTAGAATTTTCCTACAGGGACTCATGGCATGGTGGATAAGAGGTTGGTTAAGCAGGGCAAATTAACATTACTAAAATCATTTTCATTAATGGATTTCATGAGTAACTCTTGCTTCATTTTCAGCCTTGTCAACATCCAAACGTAGTGGAATTGATAGATCCATTTTTTTTTTTTAAATAATTTATTAAAATAAAAATGTATTTCAGTTTTGTCATTGTTGATTGCTTCTCAAGGCCAACTGCCGATTTATTAACAATTATTGCCAAAAGAATCTATAAAGCTAGAGATGAGAATGGTGACACTCGGGCTGTTGCTTTGGATATCCCAAAAGCATTTGACACAGTTTGGCAAACTGGTCTTCTTCACAAGTTGAAAAGTTACAGCATTTTTGGACAAATTTTGGAATTGGTTCAATCTTATCAAATTGTGAAATGAATGTGATCTTGAATGGCCACTCTTCTACATCTTTTTGCATTAATGCAGGTGTCCCCCAGGATTCTATCCTTGCAACTACATGGCTCCTAATTTTCATATATGACCTTCCTAATATCATTAGTTCTCAACTCAGTACCTATGTTGATGGCAATTATTTACTTGTTTTAATGGTAACTCGAAGTGGCAGTTGATCTCGAAAATGAGCGTCAATCTATTAACTGAGCCAAAGAATGGCTTGTTAATTTTAATGCCTTCAAAATGAAACTGCTCTCTTGTTTCAGTGAATCTCTTTTGCATTCCATCAATATGAATGATGCTAACCTCCAAGAGAGTGACCCCTTGCACCTTATTAGATAAACATTTTCCACAGAATAGATGAACCATGAGATGAGGAACTCTTATAATCTATTTGTTTGTGTACAGGGTTTTCTGCATCCTGATACAGGTTTCCTTTGAAAATGTCACATGGTGAGGCAGTAAAAAATAGTCATGTATGTCATTACCATACTTAACAATAGGGGCCAACTAGGCAGGGTTGAAAGCATCTCTGGACACTCCAGACAAGCTTGCCAGGAAGTGGGCAGGTATAGATGATGATTAAACCAGGATGACATCTGTCCATTCAGCAAATGTCATCCCACCATTCATCCCCCATATTGTTCTGGTTAGAGGTTCCTTACTTTTCTCCATTTGGGAGATTCTCAAAGAAACATCAATAAACAACACAAATCTCACCTGCTTTCATGGATCTTCATTCAGCTTCAACAATTCATATTGTTTCCATTTACTCTTAAACTCCTTTACAGTACTGAGATGCGATAGGAGCTACATTAAAAGCAATATCAGGAAGAGTTAAGTGATTTCAATCTGCGAGTCAGATAATGAAATAAATGGTTGTAATCTGGTTCAGTTCAATTGATCGGTTCATTTTACTTATCAACCCTTTGAAGGTTATTTAAAGCCAGAAAATATTTTTAGATTGGAATAATTTTGTTTTTTTTAAATAATGATTTACTGATACAACTCTTAATAATTAACCCATAGCTGGATTCAAACTTAATCAGAATTTGATTAACAAGAAATTATAATGTGGATATAAAGTGGGGGATCAATTCAATATTATAATCAATATATAAGCTGATGCTTCACTTTGTGACCAGGATAGTTTCTATACATTTATATTCCAGAGAATATAAATAAATCTAAAAGACATGCCTGTGTAGTTAATCAGTGTTTTATTGATTCATTTTTGTTTTTTTACAGCTTATCAACCCTTTGCAGGTTATTTAAAGCTAGAAAATATTTTTACAGTGTAAGAAATCTTTTTTTTCTGAGATAAGTGTTCAATGAGACAAGTCTTACTAATTAACCCATAACTGGGAGGAGAAGACAAATTCATACCTTTCCCAAGGGTATTTGTGCATAAGTTAACATAACAAAACCAATGGGAATTGGAATTCAAACCAATACAAAGCCCAAGAGCCACTCAAGGTAGAGGGTTACTGTGTGAATTATATTAGCATAACAAAGTTGGAGTATAGAACTGAAACTGACTTTAGAAAGAACATGAAATGAGTAAACCTCTACTATTCAAAACACTAGGGAAGAGTTTGAACTGGACGATAGGTGAACCTATCTATTTGTATGGGCGGAGGAGAGGAGAAAAATAAAATGAAATAAATAACTAGTGAATTTGCAGGTTATTTAAAGCAAGAAAATATTTTTAGATTGCAAGAATTTTTTTAGAGATAATGATTTACTGATACAAGGATTACTAATTAACCCATAGGGAGAAGAAGCGGATACATACCTTTCCAAGAATATTTGCAAATAAGTGAATATAATGAACCCTATTGGAATTGGAACTTGGCTCTGATTAACAATTCAAAGCCATTATCCATTGCACCACCCACATATCCAAGCTTACAGCACCTGGTATTCCCAAGCAGTCACCCATCTAGCTACTGACCAGAGTCAACATTGCTTAACTTTGGTGATTATATGGGAACCGGTTTTTCAATGTAAGCCTGGTTCAGTTGAATGAACAAGTGACAATACAAAGGATGAATTAAAGGAGATACTGACTTGAATGGAAAATCCCTGACAAAAAACTGAAAGCCATAGAAAGTGTGTGTGTATGTATATATATATATATATATATTTTTGTCATCCACAGACAGACTGTTTCACTGTTTCACAGCTCATCAGTGTGGCTAGACGTCCGGTTGCCTCTAGCTAGGATCGAAACCCGACTGAATTTGCGTCAGTCGGAACTTCTCCCACTAAGCCGTCGGCACACGGCAGGGATGAAGTTGAATTTTAGCGTGTTTATTTTTAGATTTAGATAGACACACAGTGACTGACAGTGACTCGATTCTGCCGAAGAGTCGTGCAATATTAGCTTAAATAGTCACTGTTTACAAATTCACACCTCAAACCAGAAATTAATTTTTCATATATAAAAACAAAACAAAGACAATAGTCTGTGTCTATTTGTGGAGATTTAAAAAGCAAGAATCATTAAATTCAATTCCTTGATGTAGTAATGGGAGATATTAATCGACTGGTTTCTTAACTCTTATAAGGCCAGCATCATCAAATGATGTTTCATTGGGGATGATTGGATTGAGACGAGCATTGCAATCCATTCAGGATTTGAGTCTAAATGATGAAATTGCCAACTCTAGGATTTAAGACTTTCTTGGAATATTTGCCTGAAAATAAAACTGGAATACTAAACTAAAGACAATACTAGGGCTGCATGCGTAATTCTCAAAGAGAAAAGAGGCAAAAAAGAAAAAGAAGAAAAAAATGGTGTCAGCTTAGGGGTACAACCCCATTGTATAATTTCATCGTGCATCAAATGCTTTTACAAAGATTATCATAATGTTAAAAATTCTTTAATTTAGAAACCCAACTATTTTTCATAATAAAAAATATTTTAAACATTTTTTTTTTAGGGTTTTCGCAGAAAGTCAAAAGAAATATTAAAACTACCACAAAAAAAAATGAATTTTTTTTTCACTTCTTTTTTTTTGCATGTATGATCACACAACCTTTTTCTGCCATTTAAGGGTTAAGGCTTTATGTTTGGGGAAGAATAAAAGAAAAAAAAAAGCTTCAAACATTAGTTAGAATTTCCCTGTATTGAAACCAAGAAAAACCTGATGACGGTTCAATAGTTTTTTTGTTTTGTTTTTTAAATACTAATATAAAGAGGAAGTAACATCTGTTATTGACGTCAAATACAAAACAATTTATATGGAGAAAAAAAAATTTTTCACAATAAGAAAAAACAGAGATACCACCCCTAAATGAAATACCACACCTAAATTACACCATGTCTGACTTAAAGTGACCTACATGGGCATCACAACATTATTTCTAAGGTCATTTCAATAACTAATTTCATTTCAACACTCGAAATCAGGAGCTCTGGTGGAAACCTTTATCACCATCATCTCGAAAGTGTCCCAAGAAACAACTTTAACCCTCCCAAAAACCTAATCCCTCTTACCAAACTAATGTACTAAGCATCACCACCAGGATGATAGACTACGTTAATTTTAAGCCCTGATGTCCACCCAAGAAAAAAAAAAAAAAAAAAAAATATTAAAATGCTGCAAAATAAAACTGAAATAATAAGAAATATATGACAAAATGTTAAAGATTTTCCAATCTTGTTGGAACCACTAAAATATACAAATCCTGCATTTCCAAATGGTTCACACTCCTCCCCAGCCTTTTGAACAGGAGTAGAGGATTATCCCTTGTTTCCTGTTTAGGATTGGGTTTTTCGTTCCTTCTAAAGTCTGCTTCAACTCTGTATGCCTAACTCTTGTCCTCTCCTATGCTGATATAACTCCACACAGTGACTCTCTAACTTAAGTGGCTCTTAGGCCTTGTGAACATTAATAAAAACTTTGAGCAAAAAGAAAAAAGATCTCCCCAACTGGAGAAGACAGAACACAAATGAAACCTTGCGAGGGACAGTGAAGCTAGGTTAGTTCTTCACAACTCACAAATACGTGCCCAAGTTCCCACGTTTAAATAGACACAGTAACCTTCTGCCACCCCCATCAACTTCAGAATTACAGAGATATACAAACAGTATCTATTAACAATGATATTTTCAACAATGTGGTGGTCGGGGGTGGGGGTAGAAGGTGGGGGGTGGGGGTAGAAGGTGGGGGGTGCCAAACTGACAGTTCAAAGGTCAAGTATATCTAAATTCACAAGGGGTTTCAAAAACAAGAGAAGAGAATAAAATCACAAAGTGACATACTTAAAAAGGTCATTCTGATTGGGTTAAGATTCTTTCAGAATATGGCTGATCATAGCTCTCCACAACTTCCTGTCTTTTTCTGCATAACATTATCTTAGTAACATCTAATAAGAATATGAGGTTTTTTTCAACTATTGTTGATTGATAGTTTTGTTTTCTATAGCTTATCAACCCTTTGAAGGTTATTTAATGCCAGAAAATATTTTTAGATGGTAAGAATTTTTTTTTTTTTTTTTAAATAATTGTTTAGTGAAGAACGTAAGAAAGTGGGAAAAAAAAAAAAAAAAATGGATGACATAAAATTCTTGACATGATGAAAAAGGAGACAAAACATGATGCTAAGGTATGACACAGAATATAGGACTGTACACAAAGAAATTAGGAACAAATGTAAGCAAGCTAAAGAGGAATGACTCAATAAAAAAACGTGCAGAGATAGAATGAATATTACAGACAAAGCAGATATGTATAAAAAGCAGGAACTAACAGGACAAAAAAGAGCTGCTCATCAACAGGATGTATAAAATCCAGAAACAGGACATTGATATTCGAGAAAGAAAAACTACTTGAGAGATGAAATGAATGGATCAGAGAACACGACCACGACAAAAGAGAACTGGCAATGCACAAAAAAAAATATATTAAAATCTGAAGTGAAATCAACACTGACCAAATT
>OZ038519.1:10935210-10977710 GCA_964036315.1 Acanthosepion esculentum | reverse complement strand
ATACAGATAGAAGCTTACACCTTTTTTATTTTATTTTACTTCTTTTTCACATGGATTTAATTTCTTTTGCAGATTAAAAAAAACTTTGAGAGTTTTGGCAATTAACAAAGATGGCCGACCAAGAAGCATGCTCCAGGATTGAACAGCAGTCAGTTATCAAGTTTTTGGTTGCTGAAGGGTGCAAACCAGTTGAAATTCATAGGAGAATGTCAACTGTGTATGGTGCCACATGTTTCAGCCAAAAAAATGTCTACAAGTGGGCTAAATTGTTTAAAGAAGGACGGAGCAGTGTTGAGGATGAAGACAGGCCTGGGAGGCCTACAGAAGTGACGTCTCCTGAGGTGATCGAATCAGTCAATGACTTCATTCAATCTGACAGAAGGGTGACAGTGGATGACATTGAAAGACATAAAGAACAAACGCAGGGGTCATCAGTCAGAAGGAGTCATCTTGCATCATGACAACGCAAGGCCTCACACAGCAGCCCAAACGGTGCAGATCATCAACAAGCTGGGCTGGGAACTGCTCCCTCATTCCCCTTACAGCCCAGACCTTGCCCCTTCAGACTTTCACCTGTTTGGTCCCTTGAAAGCGTTCACGAGAAGCACAAAGTTTAAAAGTGATGATGATGAAGTCAAAAGTGTTGTGAGCGACTGGCTAAGACATCAGTCCAAAGATTTTTATGCTGAGGGAATACGGAAGCTTGTACACAGATGGGAAAAGTGTGTGACAATGCTGGGAGACTACGTTGAAAAATAAAAAAAAGTAAGCTTCTATCTGTATTAGAAGTCCTTATACCAAAAAATTCACCTTATTTATTGAATGACCCTCGTAAATAATGAAAAATTTAGTCTTGTATTTTTATCAGAATTTAAGTCACATTACATTTTGTCAAATATTCATTTCGATCCGGGGTGTTCAACAGATTTTCTTGTAGGGCCAGTCATCTCCAAAAATGTAACTTTTTTTTTTTTTTTTAAGACAAAACATATTTTAATGTAACAACAGCTTGTATAGATGTATTTTCACATCTTTATTAAATAAACATGTGAATACATCATTTGATTAATGTGACACTCAATATATTTGTCTTTGTGCAATTTTTCAATGTCAGCTTTTACAGATGTAGTGACAACACGTAGCTGACTCACCAAATAATCATTGGTAAGCCGACTTCAGCATTTGGATTTTCTAACTTTCATCCTTGAAAAAAATTAAAAAAGTAGTTGTTCATGGCAGTATGTACTTCCAAAAAGAGAGATCATTCTAATGGCATGTTGTGCCAAATTTGTATATTTTCCACCTACATACACTGAATGAAATGTCACCAAATCATTCTCACTGTATGCTCTCTTCAAGTTCATATCTGACTGCAAATCAATAAGCTCCATTTGATAGCAGCCAGCACAGTCTTCAGCTGCCATTTTAAATGGTTGAGCAAATAGTTTTAAATCCCTTTCATATTTTCTGAAATAAACAAACCAGTTGCCAAAATTCTCTCAGTTTTTGAATACTTGAAACATATTTTGTACAAGTGAGGCCAGGGATCACAGCTTTTCTTGCTTCCAAACAGGGAAAAATGGTGAGCCACACTGACAGACTTTGCAGACCATATTGTGGCCTGCGGGCTGCCTGTTGTAAACCCCTGATTTAGATGATAGATGTTTGGAAGTGATAAAAGGACAACATTGTTTGCACATTTCTTCATGTCTGTGGCTAAGCTCAGCTCAAAATGGAAACTCTCGAATACCACTTTGCAAATGTTTCACCCACCCGTCCATTACCAACGCGATTTAAAACAGATTCATACTGGCTTTCAATTTTTGTTGAAAAATCTTGACTATTCTTTGAATGGTGACAGCACAACCAATCTTACAATTATTTATTTTAATTGATAAGGAACGACAGGCAGGCAATTCCCTGTCTGTACCTTGAATACATGCACTTCAATCACATATTTGTACTTTTAAACGTCTCTGTTTAAACTCCAAAATTGTATTTTTTTTTTTCAAATAGGAGTAGATAAGTTTACCATAATCCAGTTCACATTCCTCTTTCACTCCCAGTAACCTGTTGTGTTTTAGTGTCCTTATCTTGCTAGGAGTGAAATGATTTTTAAAAAAATAAAAAAAATAATTACCTCACAAATTATACCTCACTCCACCCACATACTTTGTACCTATGTAAGATTTGGAAAATTAATGACAAATTTATCTGTCCGACGTGTTTCATCCCTTAGAAATTCATTGGACTAAACTGATGTTTACATTGTAACTATATATGTGCATGGTGGAGAGGGGGTGCTGAAATTTTAAACTTCTAATTATTATTTTTTTTTTTTTACACCTCCCAGCCATTTTCATTTTGTTTCTATTTACTCAGATACAGTTTGGGAGTGGAATGGAGCATAATTTGGGAGGATAATTTTAAATATGTGTCTGGGCACACAGTCTTGTCAATTTCATTTAGTTTCTTTCTTCAGTTTACATTTTTATCACTTTTGTTACAACGTATCCTGCATTGTGAAAAAAAGATCTGTCAAGACAGGCAAGATGTTGTAAGAACTTGGACGTAAATTTATTATGGATTATTTAATGATTAAAGCACTTTCTATAGATTTTCATCTTAATAAATTGCTTTCTCTTTTCTCCTGTGCTGTCTTTAACATCTATTAAAGACTTGACGGTAGGGCAGATCGATTTTGGAACCATGGTATTGCACTAAATTTGAAAAGTTGGGGTTTGATATGATAAATAACAAAAAAAGATTTTTTTCCCACATTGTTACGATTTTTTGAGAATTTAAATATTAAGATTAGGTTTAAAATCATAGCATTGGAATTCCATTCCAGTGACCAATGAAAGCCTTATAGCACAGCCTTATAAAATCAACAAGTTTTATATGGACAAGATGAAAGGCATAAGGACATTGTTACTAAATAATCATGTCATCAAATAAGACATTCATTTACTTCAAAGTGAAATTATACTAAACAATTTAGCTAAATTTAAATTAAGATGTAATAGGTTCTACAGTGCAGTAGTTTTAGTGTGATTTTCAATAAACAATGCAAATTTAAAACATTTTGTCTCATACTTTGTGCCCAGCAGTACTATGGCATTGTAGACACTTATTTTTATTACTTATGATCTAACAAATCGTATTCATTGAGTAGCCTTTTTTGTAACCTTTTTCAATTTTTACTCATTTTTTTACTTATCGAATATATTAAAAAAATTGTATATTTTGCTTGTGGTGATTCATAATTAGAATTCTGGTTTGAATATATTTTCAATTCAATGTATGTAATACAAAACATTAACTTTATTTGGATTTATTCTTAAAATAGTAAAATTTTGAAGTTGGTAAGCAAACATCTGTGGAAACTAGGTACATGTTTCAGACATTCTTGAAACTTAAATTCTCAAAAATTGGTAAAAGATATGAATTTTTGGTGCCAGTACACATCAAACCCCAGTTTTCACATTGAGTGCAATATTGATTTTCTGAAAATAGTGAGAAAAAAAAAAAAAAATTACTCCACTCATATAACCAGGATATTTAATATCAATGACACCAGAAAGAGAGAAAAGGATGAATTCATCACAGTGGACAAAATCTATTGTCTTTTTCAATATTTATGCCTAGCAACATATAATAGACATTTTTTTCCTTCTTCAATGAAAGAGATAAAAATGAACACCACCACCATTGTCCTCAATATTTGAGAGTTAAAAAAATAAAATAAAATAAAATAATTAGCAAAGTTTGTCTAAATTTCTGAGGTGAGGAGTTATCATTATTTATATCATTTATGTCCAGACTAATGTCCTCTTGTCTTTGTTTGTATTATCTCAATCAGATAGCACTAGCACAGGTCTGGACTAGACAGAAACAGGATGAGAAAGAAAAAAGTCCATAGATCTGTAGACATGAAGAGTGGAAGTAGGAGGACAATCTACATTGTTGATTGTGGTTTAATTATTTAAATGTTATTTTTAGTGGAGACCTATATTTGAATAGATACTGTTTATTTATTAAACTAAACAGTATATTTATTTATTTCCAACTACTGGCCAAAACATTCCAGAAATTTTATTAATCTATCTTATAAGTCTACCAATCATCCATGCTTTGAATATTTACTGCCACATATGGTCTGGTACTCCTGCTAAACATTTGACCAAGTCCAAAGAATCTACAATGCTATTAGTCCTGACCTGGCATGTTACCTTCAGTCACTTTCCTATCACTATAATATAGCTTCCGTGCCTTTTCTATAAATACTCCCATGGAAAAAAAATTATATATATATATATATATACACACACACACACAGGGGAAAGGAAAAACTTGTATAGATATTGTAATACTAAATTTATCCAGACATCACAAGATTAATAGAAGTTACTTTTGCATTCAAAATGGTGGCCTTTAGCTTCCAGACATTTATTAGTATGGTGAACTACTGCTTGGGCAACATTGGCCAAAGTGTCCACAAACAAATGTTATAATTTCAACTGAAATTCAAACTTGGTTCTCCAATTCCTCAATCCAAGCCACGTTACTATACCATGCCTCCTCTCTCTCTCTCATATATATATATATATATATATATATATATATATATATATATATGTATGTATGTATGTATGTATGGTATGTATGTGTGTTTATATGTGATTACTTCTTAACTTTTGGAAGTCTCTTTTTTTTTTTTTTTATCTACAAAGGAGAAAAAAAAATTTGTATCACCCCCCCCCCCAAGCAAAGCAGTAAAGTCACTAAAACACAAGGGGTTACAGGGTGTGAAAGAATTAGGAACAGAAACATTAATCGCGAGAAGGCACAACGAATCACTTTCCTGGAGGTAAGCATCAGTAGAAAAGTTTTTTGTAATTGAAAAGTGAACACTGAATGTCTACCTACAAGAGTACAAAAGTATTGTATCCAATGTCATGGGGGGGGGGGGGGGGGGGTAGGCAAAGTTCATATGCTACATGTAAGGAGTAAATAAAAAGAAATAAAAAAATGTCATATACTGTTACCTAATTTATTCACAAACACTCAAATGATTTACCCACAATAGAAAATAGATAACATTCATGAAAAGACACGTTATTTTGCAATATGAAGGCCAGTTTAGAATATGAAACAACAGTCAATTATACATTCCCTTTTGTTTTAATAAAATGAATAGAACAACTTTTTTTGGAACATCCCACTGTTCAACACAAAAAAAAAAATGAGCACAAAATACAAAGGACACATAAACTTCATTTTAGGTCAACTCAGTACATTTACTGTCAGAGACAAAAGAAAATATTTTCATATCTTTTTGATTTTCTGATGAATAAAAAAAAAAAAATGCTGTTAGCTTCAACCAAAAGCAGGTTTTCAAGCCACTTCAACAGAATATAAAGTCATCAATTTGACTGAAACAGAAGGCTCATCTGAGATCTCACACAAATTGAAAGATCTAAGATTTAGTGCTGTCAATATAGATTAAAGTCGGTATGTATCATATTATACTAAATGTAGTCACTTCAAAGTGGTGTAATGGTTAACAAGCTTGCCTCGCTAGAACAATTAGGACCGAGTGGTGAATTCAATCCTCACTGGGTGCCACACACTTTCAGCCATGTGTCACATCTGAGCTAGATTTAGAAAATAACCATATTATATTAAAGGATCTTTTTTTCTCTGACAATCTGGTTCTATAAGGTTGTATGAAGTTCTGAGTTCATTACAACTATTTTGGAGCTTTTAAAACAAATTGAAGTAGCTGTGTATTATTTGATTTGTTTTTTATGGCTTATCAACCTCTATAGTTTATTTAAAGCCAGAAAGTATTTTTAGATTGTAAGTTTTTTTTTTTGAGAATGATTTATGGATACAAGTCCTATTAATTAACCCATAGATGGGGGAGAAGTGGATTCATGACTTTGTCATGGTTATATACATGCAAATGAATATAACGAACCCAACTCGAAGCCATATACAGTACCCCACTGGTTCATGCAAGCTTACAGTACCTAGCATTTCCAAGCAATCCCCCATCTAAGTACTAACCAGGCACAATGTTGCTTAACTCCAGTAATTGTATGCGAACTGGTGTTTTAACATGATTGGCTGTAAGTTGTATTATATGGTTTTCTTTACAGATTCATTTGTTATAAAGATGGATTTCATTGTTTATTATTATTTTTTTATATTAAATGTTTCATAAAATTGTTTATTCTATTTGGGAAGAATGTGAACTTGACAATAGGCAAACCTATTGGTGGAGGAGAAAAAAAAATAAAATGAAATAAATACTTAGTGAATTTGCGGGTTATTTAAAACCAGAAAATATTTTTAGATTGTAAGAATTTTTTGGAAATAATGATTTACTGATACAAACATTACTAATTAACCCATAGACGGGGGAGAAGAGGAGGCAGATTCATAACTTTCTCAAGGATATTTACATATAAGTGAATATAATGAACCTGATTGGAATTGGAACTTGGCTCAACGAGTAACAATTCTGAGTCATTATGTATTACACCACCCACACAGCCAAGTCTTATAGCAGCTGGTATTCACAAATGGTCAGTCACCCTGGGTATGACGATAAACTACATCTGGCAGAAAAGCCTCTGATCAGAAGGTTTTGAGGAGCGTGGAATTACCTCTTAATTGCTGCTGTTTCCAGGTACTCCCTGACTTGGGGTGGTAGACCTGTTAGGGTCCCAGTTAGGGGCAAATATTTACTCTCCCCCACCCCCCAAAAACTGGGGTCAAAACACTATGAAAGTATAAAAAGATATTTTATAGTAAAAATACCAGCAATACATTTTTGAAAAAGAAATATTACCAGCAATACATTTGACTCTTGACAAAACCTCTTTAAGAAAATACATCAATGAAACCTGATCTACAAACTAATTTCTTATAAAGAATACATATTATATTCATATGAACCTATCCTAAAAATCTTGTCAGCATTAAGTAACCCACTGAGGTTAATATGTCATAAAACAAAACAAAGCAAGCAGTCACCCATCTAAGTACTGACCAGGCTCGACATTGGTTTTTGTATAATCACTTAAGTTAAGCAATGTTTCAAAGCAATATGGCCATAAGCTGTTGCTACTGAGAGTCTTCAACTCCTGTTTATTTATTTATTATTATATTTTTTTTTTGTTATTTATATTTGATAAAGTGTTTTTTGTTTTGTGAATATTGTCTGGTCAGTGGAAAGCTTGTATGTTTATGTAGATATCCCCCACCCAAAAAAACCACCCATCTTAGCTCCATTAGGATTGAATAACTGCTTATCACTAACAATTACAAAGTTCCTTAGCTCAGCACCTAAGATCCATTTAAAGAATATATCTCTACAAGAATATCTACAGTTATTTACTTTTAGGTTTAATAAAACCAAATTTAAGCAGTTCAATAAATTCTTTTTAAAATTCTGGTCAAATAAAGCATGCGATTTTTTTAAAAAGTCATGAAATGACAGAGATATATGCCAGACTATTTTTGATTTTTCAGGATATGATTGATCCTGGTTCTCCACATCTTAATGCTCCAGAATCAAAACAAAGATAAAAGTTACAAGAAATACATCATGTGAGATGAAGAAAACAGATTTTTATTTTATTGTTCTCTATTTAGGTCACTAACCACCAGACTAATAGTCACTTGACTGCTTTCTTTGCCTCTTTTTTCAGGAGAGTTCTTCATCATTGGTTTGTTGCATTCTATAAAAGATATCTTGTGACAGTTGGGAAAAGAAGAAGAATCCTCTCTTTAAAAAACAAAAACAAAAAAACAAAACGGATGGAGGTGAAAAAAATATTGGAAACTTTATAAACACCGAATAACACTGAAGGAAGTGATTTATTTCTATTATTAATAATACAAATGTTTAGGAATTAAAAACAAAAATTAATATGGAAAGGGGTGTGTGTGTATATATATATATATATATATTATATATATATAATATATATTATATATATATATAATATATATATATATATATATATACACACACACACACACATATATATATATATATATATATATATATATATACATACACATACATACACACACACACACACACAGCCTTATTATCCAAGACATAGGATTCTATGGTTAAAATACACACATCTATTAACCCTTAAATATCAGTGAAAGGGGTTTGCAAACATGCATGCCAAACTGGTAAAAAAATTTGTTTCCAGTTCAGGAATGTTTTCCAGTTCCTTCTAAAGCCCCTTATTTCACTTCTGGTGGCTCCTTGCATTTTGGTTGCATTATCAACTTGCTTGGGATGGGAGGGGGATTCTCTTACTCTACCTCGAGTGACTCTTGGGCCGTGTACAGCATTGTAAAAAAAAAAAAAATTAATATTTTTTTGTCTTAAATGTCGATTTTATGCTTCTTTCCACTTGAACAAAAAACACAAAAAGAATATTGTAACTTACATTATAAAAATAAAAAAATAGAATAAAATAAAAGTCATGGTCCTAAATTTAATAATTTAACATTATGATACTCTTTGAAGTATTCTATGTATAATGGAATTACACAATGTGGTTGTACCTCTAAGTTGTCACCATTTATTGACTTTTTTTCTCCGAGAATTAGGCATGAAGACCTAGTATTGTCTTTAGTTTGGTATTCCAGTTTTATTTTCAGGCAAATATTCCAAGAAAGTCTTAAATCCTAGAGTTGGCAATTTAGTCATTTAGACTCAAATCCTGAATGGATCACAATGCTCGTCTCAATCCAATCATCCCCAATGAAACATCATTTGATGATGGTCGCCTTTTTAAGAGTTAAGAAACCAGTCGATTAATATTTCAAGTTTCTTGTGATGAAAAAAAAAATAAAAAGAAAGTTTAAAAAGTTTAAAACTAACAAACAACCTCCTCAAAGTTTTATGGAAAATAATAATCATTCAGTGTCATAATAATTGTGCTTGTTCATCACCTTCATTAGTTTGCACGAGTTACACCCTCTGCCAATACCTTATAAATAATGAACCTTATAATGGACATTTTTTTCACGCAAGAAGACAAAAGACATATCAGAGAAAGAAAATCAAAGAAAGGGAACGTGTTTAACAGCTGTTTCAGTAAAATGGAAAAAGTTATCAATTTCAAATCTTTTCAGTTGTATCCCCTTACTTCTTAAAATAACGACAAGTATTTATATTTATGACTGTTAGTGCAAACATGTTTGTTGAACTTGTTAAGCTCAAATATTTAACGATGTGATAGGGGAATTTTTATGGATATTTTAGTGTCATAAAACTCACTCTAAGCTTATACAATCATTAACTGAAGAATTAAGATTCATCAGAAATTTAAAATAAGAAAACCGAGAAAATTTTTACAGACTAAAACTAGTTAATATTAATTAGAGGAACAAGTGAGACAATTTTCCTATTAGCGAGTCATTTGTCCAGGACAAAATTTGCATAAGATAAAATTCAAACTCATCATTCTGAGCTTATCTTTTTATGCAAAGACATTCTTTGTAGATTTTTGAAGACTCTCATATGCATGTCTCACAAGATTTAATTTATCAAGGACTTCTCACAAAAATAATTTTTTTTCAGCAGGGTCTTACATAACACTGAAGATTTCAAGACAAGAAAAAAAATTATAGGCATAATGACTATTTACTCTTTAAATCATGTACTGAGTGTCTACCCAAATAGGAGTATCCACTGAAAATAACGTAAGTGATAAAATCTGTCTGATTAACAAATAAAACATCCATTACTTATATATTTCAATGAAAACAGTTAACTTTAAGGGTCCATTAGTTATAATTTATTTCCCCAGGGAATTTCTTTTTCCCTGGCTCATCAGACCACACTTCCAAGGGTAAAAAAAATGTCTGTTTCCATTGTATTAAGCACTGATTTGAGATTATCCATACAGATTACCAAGATTTTCATATATTTTATTACAATGAATCATTCATACAAAAAGTAAAATAGTAAATTTAAAGATATAAAATGGCGAAATTCCTTCACTAACAAAATTTTAAAAAGATGCATTACATACTTATCACTCGATGAATGTTATTTTTGTTTTTTAAAATTATAAGCTGTATCAGGTCTTAAATATGCAAGTACATTTGACTGTACATTCAGTCATCTGGCATGGAAATTATTTTGTTTTTGGTAAAATTTAGGTAGCATCTAAGACAAAAAATATAATGCGAATCAAAATATGTTTTTTTTTTAAATGTGTTATTCTTAACGGATACAAACTTTTGGAGCGTGCAGTTGCAACGCTAAGGTTGAATTTTGTTTTTGAAAATTTAAGTGAGTGCCTTTTTTTTTTACTAATATGGCAATTTGAGAATTCTTTTGTTTTAAGAATTATAGATATAGATATATAGAGGCACACATGCACTGCATGCCTTTTTTTTATACACAGATAAAACCTTTTTGAGTAAGATAAAATTAAGTGTAATAGAGAAAACTCCTTTTTGTATAGCAAGAAAAAAAAAAGCATTGAATAAATTGCTTACCTGTTGTATTCCCTTTGAGCATGGAAGTAAAAGCAAAAGAGTAAGGCTGTCAAAGAGACAGGCAGAGAAAAGCAACATTTTTGTTGCTTGCCTTCCACTCATATTATTGCTATCGGTATATTTTCTCCTAAAGTGCAAAGATTTGCCTATTCAAAGGACTTAAAGATTTCCTCATAGAGGAAAACGAGAAATAGCAAATTTCTTTTATTGCTGATTCTGGTTTATTTCATATGAATATTCCCTCAGTACTGAAGTGTGTGTTTTCTTAACACCCACTGTACATATCTTTCATGTCGGGACGAATCGTTCTCTAACGACACAATTCATTGGTGTGATGCTAAAAGGTTGTGCATTTGCTGCAAATTAAAAAGATAAAAAAAGCATATTTTTTTTTAAATATTGGGACCTAACTTCAGAAACTGTTTGCATCAGAATTCATACATTATCTATGTCATTTGTAGAGAGATCAATTTGCTCAATTCAAAAAAGAGGGAGAGAGAGGAGAGGGAGAGAGAGGAGAGGGAGAGAGAGGAGAGAGAGAGGAGAGAGAAAGAAGAGAGAGAGAGAAGAGAGAGGAGAGAGAGAGAAAAAGGAGAGAGAAGAGAGAGAGAAAGAAGAGAGAAGAGAGAGAGAAAAAGGAGAGAGAAGAGAGAGAGAAAAAGGAGAGAGAAGAGAGAGAGAAAAAGGAGAGAGAAGAGAGAGAGAAAAAGGAGAGAGAAGAGAGAGAGAAAAAGGAGAGAGAAGAGAGAGAGAAGAGAGAGAGAAAAAGGAGAGAGAAGAGAGAGAGAAGAGAGAGAGAAAAAGGAGAGAGAAGAGAGAGAGAAAAAGGAGAGAGAAGAGAGAGAGAAAAAGGAGAGAGAAGAGAGAGAGAAAAAGGAGAGAGAAGAGAGAGAGAAAAAGGAGAGAGAAGAGAGAGAGAAAAAGGAGAGAGAAGAGAGAGAGAAAAAGGAGAGAGAAGAGAGAGAGAAAAAGGAGAGAGAAGAGAGAGAGAAAAAGGAGAGAGAAGAGAGAGAGAAAAAGGAGAGAGAAGAGAGAGAGAAAAAGGAGAGAGAAGAGAGAGAGAAAAAGGAGAGAGAAGAGAGAGAGAAAAAGGAGAGAGAAGAGAGAGAGAAAAAGGAGAGAGAAGAGAGAGAGAAAAAGGAGAGAGAAGAGAGAGAGAAAAAGGAGAGAGAAGAGAGAGAGAAAAAGGAGAGAGAAGAGAGAGAGAAAAAGGAGAGAGAAGAGAGAGAGAAAAAGGAGAGAGAAGAGAGAGAGAAAAAGGAGAGAGAAGAGAGAGAGAAAAAGGAGAGAGAAGAGAGAGAGAAAAAGGAGAGAGAAGAGAGAGAGAAAAAGGAGAGAGAAGAGAGAGAGAAAAAGGAGAGAGAAGAGAGAGAGAAAAAGGAGAGAGAAGAGAGAGAGAAAAAGGAGAGAGAAGAGAGAGAGAAAAAGGAGAGAGAAGAGAGAGAGAAAAAGGAGAGAGAAGAGAGAGAGAAAAAGGAGAGAGAAGAGAGAGAGAAAAAGGAGAGAGAAGAGAGAGAGAAAAAGGAGAGAGAAGAGAGAGAGAGAAGAGAGAGAGAAAAAGGAGAGAGAGAAAAAGGAGAGAGAGAAAAAGGAGAGAGAGAAAAAGGAGAGAGAGAAAAAGGAGAGAGAGAAAAAGAAGAGAGAGAAAAAGAAGAGAGAGAAAAAGAAGAGAGAGAAAAAGAAGAGAGAGAAAAAGAAGAGAGAGAAAAAGAAGAGAGAGAAAAAGAAGAGAGAGAAAAAGAAGAGAGAAAAAGAAGAGAGAGAAAAAGAAGAGAGAGAAAAAGAAGAGAGAGAAAAAGAAGAGAGAGAAAAAGAAGAGAGAGAAAAAGAAGAGAGAGAAAAAGAAGAGAGAGAAAAAGAAGAGAGAGAAAAAGAAGAGAGAGAAAAAGAAGAGAGAGAAAAAGAAGAGAGAGAAAAAGAAGAGAGAGAAAAAGAAGAGAGAGAAAAAGGAGAGAGAGAAAAAGGAGAGAGAGAAAAAGGAGAGAGAGAAAAAGGAGAGAGAGAAAAAGGAGAGAGAGAAAAAGGAGAGAGAGAAAAAGGAGAGAGAGAAAAAGGAGAGAGAGAAAAAGGAGAGAGAAGAGAGAGAGAAAAAGGAGAGAGAAGAGAGAGAGAAAAAGGAGAGAGAAGAGAGAGAGAAAAAGGAGAGAGAAGAGAGAGAGAAAAAGGAGAGAGAAGAGAGAGAGAAAAAGGAGAGAGAAGAGAGAGAGAAAAAGGAGAGAGAAGAGAGAGAGAAAAAGGAGAGAGAAGAGAGAGAGAAAAAGGAGAGAGAAGAGAGAGAGAAAAAGGAGAGAGAAGAGAGAGAGAAAAAGGAGAGAGAAGAGAGAGAGAAAAAGGAGAGAGAAGAGAGAGAGAAAAAGGAGAGAGAAGAGAGAGAGAAAAAGGAGAGAGAAGAGAGAGAGAAAAAGGAGAGAGAAGAGAGAGAGAAAAAGGAGAGAGAAGAGAGAGAGAAAAAGGAGAGAGAAGAGAGAGAGAAAAAGGAGAGAGAAGAGAGAGAGAAAAAGGAGAGAGAAGAGAGAGAGAAAAAGGAGAGAGAAGAGAGAGAGAAAAAGGAGAGAGAAGAGAGAGAGAAAAAGGAGAGAGAAGAGAGAGAGAAAAAGGAGAGAGAAGAGAGAGAGAAAAAGGAGAGAGAAGAGAGAGAGAGAAGAGAGAGAGAAAAAGGAGAGAGAGAAAAAGGAGAGAGAGAAAAAGGAGAGAGAGAAAAAGGAGAGAGAGAAAAAGGAGAGAGAGAAAAAGAAGAGAGAGAAAAAGAAGAGAGAGAAAAAGAAGAGAGAGAAAAAGAAGAGAGAGAAAAAGAAGAGAGAGAAAAAGAAGAGAGAGAAAAAGAAGAGAGAGAAAAAGAAGAGAGAGAAAAAGAAGAGAGAGAAAAAGAAGAGAGAGAAAAAGAAGAGAGAGAAAAAGAAGAGAGAGAAAAAGAAGAGAGAGAAAAAGAAGAGAGAGAAAAAGGAGAGAGAGAAAAAGGAGAGAGAGAAAAAGGAGAGAGAGAAAAAGGAGAGAGAGAAAAAGGAGAGAGAGAAAAAGGAGAGAGAGAAAAAGGAGAGAGAGAAAAAGGAGAGAGAGAAAAAGGAGAGAGAGAAAAAGGAGAGAGAGAAAAAGGAGAGAGAGAAAAAGGAGAGAGAAGAGAGAGAGAAAAAGGAGAGAGAAGAGAGAGAGAAAAAGGAGAGAGAAGAGAGAGAGAAAAAGGAGAGAGAAGAGAGAGAGAAAAAGGAGAGAGAAGAGAGAGAGAAAAAGGAGAGAGAAGAGAGAGAGAAAAAGGAGAGAGAAGAGAGAGAGAAAAAGGAGAGAGAAGAGAGAGAGAAAAAGGAGAGAGAAGAGAGAGAGAAAAAGGAGAGAGAAGAGAGAGAGAAAAAGGAGAGAGAAGAGAGAGAGGAGAAGAGAGAGAGAAAAAGGAGAGAGAAGAGAGAGAAAAAGGAGAGAGAAGAGAGAGAGAAAGGAGAGAGAAAGAACCAGGAAGTGTTGCCTGCCTATTTTAATCTTCAAGCAGTTACTTTTAAATATGAAGAAACAACATTATTTTCCAAAGTGACAGACAAGACATTGCAAGCCTCTCATTGCCCTATTGTTATTTCCATGGGAAACCTCAGTCAAACTACATTCCTTAGTTCCACTCGGTTTAACCTTCATGCCTAAAACCTGTCATGCTACACATCATAGCAAACCGACATCATTCTATTCATATTTTATTGGCAAGATGGAAGTTCCACTTCCAGCTTCTTTCTAAGAACTGCTTCTCTGTGGAAGAAACTCCCAAGAGGATGCTTTCTCGATCTTAACCTGTTCAAGTGTAGGGTTAACTATGTTTTACATCTCGAGTAGCTCCCAGGCCTTGTACAGATGAAGAGCCCTGAAGCAACAGAAACAAAGAAAAGAGTACTGAACAGTTATGTAATATCAGTCCTCCTATATGGCAGTGAATGCTAGACAATCTCCTCACAAATGAAGAAGAGACTTGGAGCAACAGAAATCGGGTTCTACAGAAAAATGCTGGGAATACTATAGACTGAACATGTAAGCAACAACAAAATTTTAGAGAAAATTGAAACAAAAAGGAAAATTATACTCAACATCAAGAAGAGACAGCTGAATTTCTGGAGCAATTAATGAGGAAAGAGGGCTTGGAAAATCTGGTACTCACAGGACAGATTGAAGGCAAGAGGGACAAAGGAAAACAATGCATAACACATTTACTGAGCTTGAGTAAATTGGTGGCAGAAAAGGTTTAGGAGAAATAACAAAAAGACAAAATTTATTAAGAGCTATAAAGGACAGGAAATTGTGGAGAGCCATGATCACCTACATCTTGAGGGGACACAGTACATAAAGAATAGACATTCAATATACATTCTTTTGTGCAAATGAAACTTTTATAAATAAACAGCCTGTGAAATGAAATGATACCAGGGCCGAAGATTGACATTATTAACATCACAGGGCTGATAGGACATTACCTTGTTGCTTCTTTCTGCTTTCTTTACAACTTCTCAACTGTTTTAAGGTTATTTTTGAGAAGGACAATGTTTTTCTGATACAACTCTAAGGTAAGCCATACTGGCAGGAGAAAAGGTGGAATTATACCTTTCCAAAGGACATCTGCATGTAAGAGACTATAACGAACTTGACTAAAATTCAAATTCGGCTCTGATTCCTAATTCTAAGCCATTCTCCGTTACACCCACACATCCAAACTTACAACCCTTGGGATTCCGAAGCAGGCTCAAGGGTTGCTTAACTTCAGTGATTTCAAAAAGATGTAGTACAAGAAAAAGAAGTACAAGAAAAAAAAACAAAAACAATCATCCTCTACACTAATTTTCATTTTAAATCTCCACAAATCTAAATTTAGCTTAGAAATCATCAAATTCAGTCAGTTATGTGCCATTTATGATACACGCCGCTTAGGCGACCATGTATCTTTCAATACATGACTGACGAGACAGATTCCCCTCCCCTCCGCATTAGGTTGCCATTTCTTTCTGCAGTAGACCAGTTGCCATCCAAGGCTACAGAACCCAATCTGTCCTGCCATTTACCCATAGCTGGAGGGAAAAGACAAGGATTCATACCTTTCCCAAGGGTATTAGCACGCAAATGAATGTAATGGATTCGACTGGAATTCGAACTCTGCTCTCCGATTCCTCAATCCAAGCCGCTATCCATTACTCCACCATGCGTCAAATTACACATAATTAAAAGATTATAAAAATAAATGTCGATTCTAGAAGGTATCTGGGCAATTCAAAGCAACCCTGCAAGTTCAATAAATGTACATATTATTATAATAACCTCTCTGCAACAGGTAAAGACATTCAAGTAATAATATTTCCTGGTAATACACAAGACTGGCAACAGCATCTCTTCGTTTCTCTGAGTGTCGGTTCAATAGAGTGAAGAGAGATATCAATCAGCATTGGATTTTATCATTCAGAGACATTGGCACAAAGCCCAAGCCAGACCGACAGAAAACCGAAAGGATTAATATAATGATCTAATTTTAAACAAATAACTAGTTTTTTTATTCACATGCGCATACATACAGACCTCTAGAGGTAGACTGGAAACACCTGGTAAAATCCTGGTAAGCCAGCGAGTTTGTCCTAGTTAGCTCCTCTGGTTTCTGTATTATTTTTCCAGGGGAGGGGTGCTTATGGCATTGACCTAAGATTGTGCAATATAGTCATTAGAAAATATCTCGGTATTACAATGCACCAAATGCTGGAAAATGCTATACACATTATCCTGTACCAGTCATAGGATGGGAAATGACTATTCTTTGGGAAATTAACATTGATACTGCCAGAAATATAAAAACCGACAAACCATACACAGTGATTAATGACTACTAACAAAAAATGCCTTCTCATAGATCTATATCCAGAATGATATAAAATAGATTTGTTAAATAATGTGATAAAAACATTTAAAAAGATAAGGATTTTGAAACACAGTGAAAAGAAAAAAAAAAAATGAAGCATCTTAAAGATACTGTTATACCTATAATGAGTGGAGCACTGGGTACGGATGCATGCATTAACAAAATCTCCAGCAAATTCAGTTTACAACAGATTCAAAACATTGCACTCAGTGTACATGTTCATCTACTCAGGAGAGTATCTTTTTTTTAAATCAATTCACCCCAAGCAAGGCAATAATGCCACTAAGACGCAAGGGGCAACCGAGAGTGAAAGAGAATTAAGACTTTAGGATTGAGTTTCCGGTTCCTTCTAAACAAGAAACAAGAGATAAACCACTACTCCTGTTCAAAATAGCCAGGGAGAAGTGCGAACCAGGTGATAGATAAATTTATTTATTGAGGAGAAAAAAAATAATTAGTAAATAAAATTTGACGGTTTAGGCATAGATATTATATTGAAGTAGATTTTACAAGGAAGTGAAAACAAAATACTAAATAGGAAACATAAGAAATTTCTGCTCCTGTTCAAAAGATCGAGGAGGAGTGTGAACCGGACAATAGATGACCCTATATTATTAAATTAATTTTTTTAATTTTTTAAGTAGTAATGCCATTAAAACACAAGTGGTTTTAGGGTGTGTAAGAATTAGAAACAGAAACATTAATAAGAGAGAAGAGAAAAAAGTAATCAGGTGGACAGTAGATAGCAATTGACATTGCATTTAAATTTTTGCAGATTAAAGTTGGCTGGAAAGCATGGAACTGGAAGGGAGTTCCACAAGCAAGAAAAGAAACTGTTAGCATAGAACTTGCAGCTACATCTAGCTAGCACAACTGTCAATTGATGAGATCTCGATGCCAGTGTAGCAATGCGCTTAAATTCAAAAACTAAGTACCATAGCGAAGAGAACATCTGAACAATTACCATAAAAGTATTTATAGAAAAGCCAAAGAGAGGCAACCTTACAGTGGTGGTAAAGTGACTGGAGCTGAGCCGCCAGATCAGGACCAATAATATTGCAGAGTCTTCTTTGGATCTTATTAAGGAGTTCAAGGTAAATAGCAGGGGCACTGGACCTTATGTGGCAGTAATATTCTAAATATATAAATATAAAAGGTTTAGCATCAGTTGACACCAGAATTTCTGCTAAAAGAATGCATGTCTTTACTACATGCATAGTGCTTTCTAATGTTTACGTGCAATTCCCAAGTCCGTTTCAATGCCTCAAACCCACAGGAAACACCACCATTAGATTCATTGGAAGCCTACAACTTGGAGACTATACTTTTATTGTCCTTTTGGCTTAATATTTTTTTCTTTCACTCAATAACTCCTTGCATCTTAGTGGCTTTATTGCCTTGCTTGAAGTGAAATGATTCAAATTAAATAAAAACAAAAAAAAAAACAAAAAAATAAAAGTGACATATGTACAACAGATATTTACTAAGTTTACTCTGGCACATGGAAATATTAGTGGGTCACTACAGTAAGGTATAGACTCATTGTAACATTAAATAGTTTATAAAACAAATTTACCAACCGCTTGATATACTTGTAAAATATAGAAATAAAATAGAGTATTTATCAGCAGAGATTTCCTGATTTATAGCCAAAGATGAAAGAATTAATGAAATTCACAAGTTAAACAAATTTATAAAATGTTAGGTATAAATAGGTCAGTATTACCGGAGATCACATATTGAAAAATGGTATGAACATCACTGTGAATCAGTTACATAAGGCCATAAAACGACTATTCATTGAATAACTAACATTCCAATCAATAAACATATGAAAACTAGAAGACCAGGCAGTGACTAAAGACCACAAACAAACAAAAATGCATTCTCATAGACGTGACATTGTCATCAGATAAAAATATATCTATTAAAAATAATTAAAGAGAAAGATCTTGAAACTGAAAAAAAAAGTGACACCCTTTATTTTTTAAGGTTAAAGTCTAAAAAAGTACAGAAATTTGAACATTAACAAAATACCTGGCAGCCCCGGTTTAATAAGGGTTGCAAGAATTGCCATGTTTGAAACTGCTCATCTACTCAGAGTAGAATCAATGTAAAGAGAGTATAAACATTGCAGATGTTAAGTCGGACTTATATTTGTGCAAATAGAAGGCATATATTTGCAATATTGCCATATTCTAAGTTTTCGGTAATAACTCCAGTAAGGCTGGAGTTTTACTAATTTCAGTTAAGTACAAAAGCTGAGGTGGTATCATCAGCATATATCTTCTTTCAACAATAATGTATACCATAACCAAACAGCCCTTTCTAAATATTTTTGGCATTTAAAAGAAAAAAGTAAAACTCCTAAGGTTAAATGGGAAACATTAAAAACAAAAAAAAAAAAAAAGGAGAGAGAGAGAATTTTAAATCTTTATATGACTCGTGTCCCGTGTTTATAAAAAAAAGCTGCACATTATAAAGTTGCCTAAAATTAAAGTTCTGCTTAACCAAAGAAACTAACAGTTTTATGCTGGCATTGTCTAAATTTTACATTAAAATATAGTTAAAAGAATTCTTCATAAATATTTTATGCATTACAATTAAATAGCTATTATTTTATAAGTATATAATGGTTCACACAATTTTTATTGGATTTTTTCAACTTTAATATTGCCCTGTTTTTACAGCCCATTCAATATAATTAACATCATATATTAGAATTCCACAAAAAATTTCTTTTAACTTTATTTATTCAGTCCCTTTAAGAAGTTTCAGTAGTATAAAAAATTTTGAAAAATTCTTAATTCTTTTTGTTCATGGTGACTATGTCTACTTTAAATCTGAATTTTGGACATTATGTTTGATACTGACATGTCAAGAGTATAAATGTATCAAGATAAAAATTAATTACCCCCCTCTGCTCTTATTTTTCTTTTTTTGCATAGATCTGACTTTTAATTGGTTAATCTAGACATGCCCAAAAGTATAAGTTTTAATTCTGACATTAGGCTCCCCCACCATTTTTAACTTTCAAAAGAGATAACAGTTTGTTTTCAAATTTCCCAGATAAATCATTTGTATTATATGTAATGATTAAAGTTCCGAATATTTTTTATCGTAAGCTATTATAATAAAAATATTCTAATATATATATATATATATATATATATATATATATATATATATATATATATATGCAGAAATATAGTCTTAAAGTGTGCTATATTTATGGGGTAAAGTGCTCAATATCAGAGATAGAGCGTGTGTAAATATAAAAGTGGACATGGAAGTCAGCACTTAGAGGAGACAGTCTGTTTCATGCTAGTGCAATCGTCAGGCGACTCATATATATATATATATATATATATATATATATATATATATATATAAAAACAGGTGTGCATAAACATCAATACAAATGAGCATTAACATGTATACTTACATACACATTAACATATATGCAAAAGAACCTGAGATTAATTAAATTTGTAAATATCTAAAATGAATACAACCTCAGGTGTTCCTATATCAATTGCTTAACAAAAAAAACAAAAAAATTTGACCATCTTCAGCTGGTCCAAAAATGTTGATCTTCCAAGCAATTCAGAACAGAATTTGGTACTTATGAGTTATCAGTCACCACTTTTCATAAAGTTAGATGTGGTATTTTCCTTTTTTTTCTTTTTTCTTCTAGACTGCTAAATGAATCTTTGAGACCTTGTCAAGAAATGAAGAGAACACTGTCCACAGGCTTCAAATTACATGCATCCTACCAACTGAGAGACACTGCCAAAATGGCCATCCAATAAAGTTCTACTTCAGTTCCAGGATCTAGTGAAAGAAATGTTCAACTGAATGTTACTAACAAGGAAAGCACTAACAATGTGCCATGTCCAACATCTGCAGCAATTCTCCAAAATGAGCATCTAGCCTCCCAAAAACCTACAACCTGATTTCTAACACAATTGAAAAAAAAAATTACACCTCCCGGGCATGTCACCCAATTGCCGTGGACTTTTTTTGGCATCCTGAACTTTAGCAGCATGCTTCACTGTCTAAAACTCAGACACAGATAATGTCCAAGTGTAACGATGTCGAAAGTTTTATCCATATATCTACTCTCCCCAACCCCCAGCATGCACTGTCAAAATTTGTCTGGTCCTTCAGTTTGCTACAGGTTTATTTTCCATTCATGTTAGAGGTTGAAACATTTTTGTTTCAGGAAAGCGAATAAATTGTGCAGAAAACAGATCGAGAGAACAGGGTTCAAGTTCTGCCCGAGGAGAGATTTTGTCCACTTTTCATGAAGCATGAATTTCTCTCCTTTCCGCACCACCAACTATGGATTATAAAAGTGAGCAAATTGGACTTTTCAGCCTTGGTTGGCAACCAGTCAAAGAGAAAGAAATTTGAATTCAAAACCATGGGGGACACATTATCTTTCTCAAGAATAATCAGAGATACTTATGAATATTAATAAAAGCCTTTGTCCTGAATGGACATAACACTCATGAAGAAACACTAATCACCGAGTGTACGGTTACTACACTTTGATCATAAGCCTCTTCAAAAGGTAAATAATTAGATTGTTTTTATAGAAGTATTTTTCTTTTCTATTCAATTTACAAAAGAAATGAATCTAGTTCATTAAAAGAATCCATTTTGCTTTTATTTTTCCTCCCTTAAAACGACACTTTATTAATCAAATTGAAACAGGGTAAGAAAACTATTTATTTCAATATCACACACAGAAATCTGTAGATGTCATGTACTGTGTCTACACATCAGGCACTTATGAAGGAGTTGCTAATAAGTTGTCAGGCCAATCAAATATGAAATTAAAAATTGAAAAAGAAAATTAAATTATATATTAGGTTTAAATTTTTTTTAAATTGGATTGGGCCAAACATTTCAGTATTTGCCTCATATTGTCAATGATTACAAAAAGTAATTCAAGACCTCTGAACCATATTGAGAGATGTTTAAAAATCAAAAAAACAATGTTGAATGAACATGAAACCTGATTGACCAATGAAAATCAAACAACACAAAAATAAAAATACCAGAATTTCTTTCTTCATTTCTTATTCTCTGATGAAGCTTTAATAAAAAGTGAATCGGGTTAGTTATAAATATTTCCAATTTGTTCTTATATATATATATATATATATATATATATATATATATATATATAAAATATTGGCTCCTGAGAAATTAATTTCGGTTGAGCTCTCTGGTGTGAGGTGTGAATTTGTAAACAGTGACTATTTAAGCTAATATTGCACGACTCTTCGGCAGAATTGAGTCACTGTCAGTCACTGTGTGTTTATCTAAATCTAAAAATAAAACACGCTAAAATTCACCTTCATCCCTGACAGCTTAGTGGGAGAAGTTCCGACTGACGCGAATTCAGTCGGGTTTCGATCCTAGCTAGAGGCAACCGGGCATCTAGCCACACTGATGAGCTGTGAAACAGGATATATATATATATATATATATATAAAGCTGGCCACTTGTATTTGAGGATACACGTCTACTAGGGCGGCTAGCCAATCCCTATTGCAGAGGCTTGCTCAGGCACATTGTGTTTATTCAACACCCACAAAACCTCAACTGTGGTTTATACTGCAACTAAGCTGAGCAGTTTCAGTTTCTGGGAAAGAGCATGTTATCTAGTGTGATCAACAATTTGAACAAAGGCCAGCACGCACAAACCCTCGGTCATGATGACTTGTGACTTTGTGCTAGCACAGCTATCAACAGCACCCAAGGGTCCCATCTACCCAATTTTACTCACAAGGCTTGGGTCTAACCGCGGTATGGTTTTCTGGCACTTTCCAAAGGTGCCCTTCCAGTCCAATAACATCAGGAAGTCTCCTTCCTGACAAATCAACCATGGTGAGATTCGAAACCAGGTCTAATGGTTAGAATGTAAATGTCCTAACCATGTGGTGTGTGAAAAATACACTGATTTTGAAATTCTTGCAAAAAATTAAATAATTACCATATTTTAATGAAACTTTCAGGACATTCAAAAATGAATTAAATTATTTTTGAAACTTTTTTTTTTTTTCTCTCTAGAAAATCCTGGTAAAAATAGACCTTGGAGAATTTTTCAAGTTTTAGGGTCAACTAACCACCCCTTACCAAAAATCTGCTGTGAATCATTTAAAATAAATAAAAAAAATTTTTTTTAAATTAATAAAATTAAAACATTAATTAGAAAAGCTTTTAATTGCTTTTATGAATAAAATATATTATAGATGCTATAATCATTTTGCATCTCAAAGACAAAAACACGAGTTTTTCTTACATCCTTTATAAATCATCATTTCATGCGAGATGATTCCGTTTGGTTTGGTTTATTTTGTTTTACAGCATATCAACCTCAACACAACTTTTAGGATAGGTTCATATGAATAGAACATGCATTCTTTGTACGAGATTGTCCTTATCTTTGTCACCACGTTTATCACAACATTTCGGCTATTGTACACTCCGGCCTTCAGGTGGTTGGAATGTCAAACTGAACCCTTTATTTCGCTCACTGGGGCAGACTGTTATAGTTCCATGTCTAATGGATGTCAGTTATCTCCTGTTAATTCCTCTGAAATTCCTCCACCACCTCAACCAGGTATTAGTTAGATCCAGTGATAGGACCCAAAGAGTGTGAGTTCAATCCAAATAATGTAAATAGTGTACATAATACCTCATCTCAGAAATATAGACAGACATATTTTTTGTAAAGAAGTTTTTTATTGAATCAATTTTTTAAAATGTATTGTTGGTAATATTTATTTATTTTACAAAAATGGATTGTTGGTATTTTTTTTTTCTTCAAAGATGTACTGGTAATTTTCACGATAAAAATCCATTTTTATACTTTCATAGTGGTTTGACCCCAGTTTTAGGGTTAACTATTTGCCCATAGCTGGGACCCTAACAGGTACTACCACTCTGGGTCAGGATGGACCTGGGAACACCAGCAATTAAGAGGTGGTTCCACGCTCCTCAAAACCTCCTGATCAGAGGCCTTGCTGCTGGATGTAATAGTTTATCATCATACCCAGGACTGAGATAATTCTGGAACACACTAAATTTTTATAATTAATGTTTGTTTTATTATTTAAATGTTCAATAACAAAAAAAAAAAATAAAATATTGATTTTTATTACAAACCACCATAATTAAACAGAAGTATTTTTAGTCTAGAGATGTGAACACAAATTTATACCACTGACCATTAGCTTGATTGTGGTCAGGTGACCCAAACGTTCATTTTTTTTTTTCTAACAAAATCTGCTAAATTTTCATAGTTAAATCAAGTAAAGGTGAAATAAAGTAACTCCCCCGCCCCAAGAGTCTTGATGTTATGATTATTTGTAAAGGTTTTCATTTGTTATTTTGTCAATGAGAACATTAATTTGCTAATTTTGCCATGTCATGGGGAGTTTGACTCTGTTTAATTAATAATCAAACTTTAAATTTAATCTTGATTAATTTAAATTTAAAACTGTTATATTCTGTGCTAACAGGAATATATACTTGAAAAACAAGGTGGATAAAATAAGTAATGGTTTATTGCAAAAAACCAGTAAAAGAAGAATAAAGGTAACAGTTATGCACAAGGTCGTCGCAAGGCAATCCAGTAGTGAGGGCTACTATTGGAAGGTTGGTAGTTCTTGCGTAAGTCTGAGTCGTACTCAACAGATCCCAGCTAGGATATCTAGCTACCCCCCCCACACGAGGGTTGCATGTGGCACAAGGCCGCGTTTAACGTGGGCTTTCTGAGCCCGTAGGCTCAGCCAAAAATATTCCCTATTGGAACTTGCAAAAACGGGTTCAGGGACAGTCTATCTCCCTGAACGAAACTGCCCTTCGGCAGAGCCTCATCCGGGTTCCACTCTGCCCGAAGGCAGAGAGTTTCGACTGCATAGCTGGAACAGGTCGCAGCTAGTGATATCTAGCTACCCACCCACGAGGGTTGCATGTGGCACAAGGCCGGGTTTAACGTGGGTTTTCCAAGCCCATAGGCTCGTCCAAAAATATTCCCTTTTGAACTCGTATAAACGGGTTCAGGGTCAGTCTACCTCCCCGAACGAGACCCAGTCCTTCGGCGGAGCTTCGTCCGGGTTCCTCTCTGCCCGAAGGCAGAGAGTTCGACTGTTTAGCTGGAACAGGTTTCAGCTGGTCTCTGTAGTCCATTGACTTACAGATACTTATAGGTAGTTACTACCTATAGTGTAGTCACTCATGGGGGTGACAGGTTATTCCATTACATCAAAAACTAAAAGGACAGTTTGGTAGAGGGATTTTAGTATGATGCAAAAATTTGTTCTTGTTTGTAGTGAAAGTAAGACAAATTATACAAGAACTTGCATTTCAAATTTGTTTAATATTTTTCCACAAGATAAGAATATTTTCATTGGAGATACCAAGTATATAAGTCGATCTGAACATTTTCAGACATTTTTTTTGTGTTTGATGATAGGAAACATTCTGAAATACAGTTTTTGATGGCAGATCTATCATCATTCTGATTGACATTTTACTTTTTATTTTTAACAATTGTTAAATGAATTTAATTTTTTTAGAGTTCATAATTACGGGAAAGATTATTTGATTAATAGTTCAAACAAAGTAAATTATAAAAAGAATATATATTATTAGTTTTAATAGTGTCTTGCTAGTCCAGATGTTGCCATATTTGGCCCACCCAAAAACTCTGCTGGAACTAGTTTTGAAACTTTTTGTAGAGTGCACAGAATAATCGTAAAATTATGTCATCACACAAAGCCACATGAGTCAATTAATAAAAAAAAAACTAACCGGAAAAAGATTTAGTAAACAAGGAAGATCCAAGCAGTAGGAAAAGTACAGGCAAAAAAATTATGACTTCGACTTCTGATTTGGGTAAAGAAATAAAGACTAAAGAAAAAAATTATGACATGTTCATTTATCATTTCGTTGATGCGGAAGCGTAAATTTAAAAATAGAAATTCAGAATAAAAATGAATGATAAAATTTGTTTTATAATTGAGGCCAAACTTCACAAGCGAAAAAGTATTTGTCTCCTCTACGCCCTTCTTATAGAGATCAGATAGCGACTTTCAAAAATGGAAAAACAAGCCAAAAGAAAAAAAGTGTACACAGGCGATTTATAAAAATATAAAGTTCAAAGTTCTTTTTTATTATTTTTTCTAGCCTAACCTCGTGCACCTTACATTTTCCCATTGAAAAATTTGCCCCCCAAAAAGTTCAAGGAAATTTGTCATTCAAAAACTATTAACGAACTGTATTATTTGAATGAAAGGGACTCAACAATGAAAAACAAGCTTAAATAAATAAACAAAAGCATTTTTAGGCCTCGAAGCAATATAGTTTTTAATTCACCTGTTTAATCATATTTTTTTTTCTTTTTAATTCCCACTATTTTCACAGCCATCTGTTTCAAAGACCTAAATTACTTTTTAAAATCAGATCCGCCCACGAAGGACTAGCTCATAGGTTTCTTGTTTTTAACTTTTCTCGATACTTTTCTAAAAAAAAAAAAAAAAAACTGTTTTCATTTCATCGAAGTTGCAAATAATAGGCGGTAAAAACTTTTTGACCCAACCAAGGGATTTTTTTCTAAAAGTAAAAGTGTGAAAAATTTTCAACACCTCATAAAATAAAAATATATATTTCTTGAGTCAGTATGAAATAAATACAATTACAAATAACAAAGTTATATTTTTAAAGCCAAATATTTTTTTTAAATTTATCTTTTTAAGAGTGATTTAAAAAAAAAAAAAGTTTGTGGTATTTTTTTTTACAAAGTTTAAAATAAATTTTTGAAAAAAGTTTTGTATATAGGAAGGAAAACAATATAAGCAAACAATGTCTCTTCTAAAATTAAAAAAATAAATAACAAAACGTAAAAAAATATTTTTTAATTTTAAAAAATTGAACTGTGTGTACAATACTCTTCTTCTTGCTTGAGTCTTGAAAAACAAATTTATTTTTATTTATTTATTTATTGAGACAAACCTGTTTGGGGTATCATTCATTTTCTTAAAGATTGGAAAAAAAAAAAAAGGAAAAAACTAGTGAACAATAAACTAAAAATACTTTTCTCATGCTTGCTTACTTCACAATTATCGTGCAAGTGCGTGTTTTTCTACAGACACCTGTACCTGGGCAGGTATGAATCATCATTCGGCACCACTGTTTATTTGCGTTATTCTTTTACTTATTTTTAATTAAAAAGGGAAAAACTGATAGAAAACAAACAAGGCTGTTCTTGTGTCGGCTCGGCTCTGTGAATTGGTAAAAAATGAGATTTATTTTTCGCAGGACACCGGCCCTTGTAACAATACGAAGAGAATTTTTTAAAGACTTGCGATCCGGACGAAATCCGATTCTGAATTTGAGTTTTACTTAAATTTATTTATTGAGAAAATTTTTCTACCTTTTACAAAGTAACTTTAATTGAAAAAAAATATATCAGCTTAAAAGAAATAACCAAACTTTTAAAACTCATTCAAATATTGAACTCTAGGAAAGAAAGACAGGATTTATTTCGACAATTAAAGTTTTCCGGTCTTAAAAAATCATTTAAAATATTTAAATTTCTAGTAAATTTATGAATTAATTCAAACTGTACATCCAGATTATATTCTAAAATTTCCTTTTCTTTTGAAAAGATAAATTAAAAAGAAATTGATTAAATAAGGATTTATTGAAAATAATGAAAACAAAGCGAAAATGCTGAGAAACTTGCTTTTTCTACGAAGATTCTAACTTGTATATATATATATATATAAAAGAAATGCAATTATTTATACAAAATCTTGATCCAGAATCCATAAAATTTATATATTATTGATTGTTATTAAAAATTCAACATGAAAATATACACTTAATTAATTTTAAACTGGACACAGATTTCTTCGAGAAAAAAATAACATGGCTGTTTTAAGTCGGACATCAAACATTGGGACAACTAGAAAATTATTTATTTAAATACTATAAACACACACAATTATTAAATACCTTTTTATATAACATCTCTAGAGATATATATTTAATCATCTACCAGGTCAAAAAACAGTGTGAATTTAGGAAATTAAGTTTACCTATTTTTTTTCCCCTAACACAAAAAGTCCTGCATTTGAATGTTTGTGGGTGTGCGTATATTTTGATGGAATTTTAAAAAGAAAAATTTAATAAATATTAGGAAAAATAAAAACCTAAAAAAAAACGAAGATAATCTGAGCTCGTTTCCTTAAATTTTCCGTTATTGTTGACTCAAAAAAAAAAAAAAAAACTTCGTGGGATAAACAAAAAGTTTAGTATAAATTTTTAGAAGCTTGCTTGATAAATAAAAAATAAACTACCGCGTCAATTTTAGTTTTGTAAATGATGGTCTATTCTTGACTTTTTTCTTTCTCGGCTATGATCAAATCTAACATAACATTAAATAATTACAATAGAATCTACAGACACTTACCCTTACGTATATTTCAGCAGCTGAACTCTACACCACTTCTCTGACTGCTAAAAACATTCTGTCACATGAAACAGACAAACCGACCTCTGACCTATGATATCATGGCTACTACACTTTTAATGGTTACCTTCTATCAATTACGGCAGCCTAAAAGTAACACTATTAATATTTATAAAAAAAAAACTTTTGTTTCCGATGCACGAAATAATCAAATGATTAAACTATTACAAACTAAAATTGTTTTGCAATCTGTAGTAAAGCACTAGATACTATTATTGTCCAATTATTAATTCAGTATCTATAATGAATATATGAGTTTTTTGGCAATATTGGTTTACCGTAATTTAAGTACATGTAAGTAATCTATATTAGCGGTGTGCAAATGAGTATTTTTTACAGTGTCTTGCGACACAGCACATGAGATGCAGGTTTTTATTCGAAAAGAAAGCAAAAAAGTCGCTACCCACGGTTTTAAAATATTTGCCAAAAATCGAGGACTTTCAATACATATCATTGTATATTCATAAATAGGTTATTTATTTTATTTGAAAACTTTATAGAATGTTTTTTGTTTTGTTTTGTTTTTTTGGTAGGGGGTCTGTTTCGCTCTTCTTTTCCATATCTCGTTTGTATTTTTTAATTCAGCGTGTGTTCAATTTTTTCCTTCTTTTTTTTTTTTTTACAGTTTGAATTATATGAAGGAAATACCTGAAGATTTCAGTAACAAAAATTTGTGTAAAATTCAAAAGTATAGAAAATTCGTCCCGAATTTTACTAAAGAATAAAGATGATTCAATAAAACGCAAAAATATATTTTTTTATCTGACAGGTGGTACTTGAATAATTCAATAATCAAACACGTTATTTTATTTCAGATTGTACAGAAAAACAATCCATACTTAATAATATTTATTTTTTAAATCTTACTTTTAATTTTTCAGTACGATTTGGAAATTCATCGCATTGCTGTTCATAAAAAGAGTTTCTTTTATTAAAGACATGTTTGAAGAATCGAAAAATGTAGAGTTTAAATGCCATTTTCGAGTGTGAACATTTTTTAAAAGAATTAAAATTATTTTTTTTATTTTGGCAACTGTTAGATTATTTTTTGCTATGGAAGTTCAAAAAGGAAATAATTCTGAATTATCACTTTTGACTACTTTTCCTGTCAGAAGAGTAATATGACAATTCAATAACTCTTAAATTCAAAAATCACATTGGGTGCAATTAGATATTTTACAACATCAAACAGGTCAGAAAATAATATAAAAAAATAAAAGCAATGTATTAAACTCAAAAGTATCATTTAAATAAAAAAAAATACTTCTAAACTAACATAGTATAAAAAATAAAATTATTAATTCTACTAAGTTTCATAAAATTGTATGAATTAAAAATTATATTCTTAAACTATTGGTTAATTATTTTTCTTTTCTTTTTTTTTTTAATAGAAAAGAATACCAATGTCTGCATTATTGCATTGCTGCTGTTCCATATTTATTTTTAATTTTTCGTGCGCTCTTTAAGTCAAGGGTGTACTGTAATTATACAATTTTTTTTATTTTTTACATCTGACCCCCACAAGTAACCGTGCGTAAATAAACATTATTTTCACTAAGTTTTAAGCAAAAAGTAAACTTTGTTTTTAAAAAATTAATTAATGTTAAAATTTACTAAATAAATAACTTCAAAACATATCTTTAAGAAAAATATTGGATTTTTAATTTTGTTGTTTTTATTTTCCGTCTATGGTGGTTCGATGAGTGACGAGTGAATGTGGCAATGTTTTTAAAATGTCTAAAGAACTTTATATACAGAATTTTGTTCCCCTTTAAAATTCAGGTTAGCGTTCTATTCATAAAACCGAAATTTAGGTTCAAAGAAGGCAGTTAATTTTAAATTATTTAAAAGGCGTTTTTTTGGGTTTTTTTAGGAAAGCCGTATGAACTCATTGCAACCACTTTTTGTGATTGCCGAATCACAAAAAGTGGTTGGAAAGAGTTTGTTAAAAATAGTAAAAAAAACAATGTGTGTTTTTCTTTTTTTTTATATATTTTTAATTTATGCCTAGAATAAATATAACCACAATTTGAGAGGGGCGGGTGATTGACCTTTTAAATGCTTTAGTAGAAGTTCGATTTACAATTTAAATTTAATAATACTAAACAAGACCCTTTGTATTGCTTTTTTTATGAAAATAGCGGGCTTTATCCGTTAGTCCGTAACGGCCATATTTTTAAAGTACGGAAGTCTAAAAAGATCAATAACGGTATTTTTTATAGGCAACTACAAATTTAATTTATGTCGCAATTAAAAACCTTAACCTCAATCCGAAACTCTAACCCTAGGTAATTCACTCGAATAAAATAACCTTTTGTTTTCTTTATAGGCTTCCGTAATTTACGCACAGATTTGCATAAAAGCGGACGTACAATCAGAGTCCAGCATAATTATTCTTACATTGTGAATTTAACATTTGATGCTAGGGGACACAAAACAGGGTTCAATCTGTCGTTATAAGTTCATTATAAAATGAACCCCTATTTTAGAACTACTTTACTTTCTTCCCCTATAAAAGGAGTTTCCTCGAAAGTAAAAGAAATCCGAAAGGATTAAAAGACATTTCCATAAAGAACAGAACGAACTACAACGGGAGAATACAATTTTATAGAATAACATTCAGATGATCTCTGCTGCGACATGTTGATCGGATGAAAATAAGTCACCATTATGTTGCGGGTATCACCGCTTTAGTTGTAGAAATGTATAGACATTTTATATTAAATATCTATGGGCTCCTAGAACATTTTTTATCTCGTCATCAATATTGGCGGATTCAATGTGACTTCAGGTAAAAATAAACCACAAAATAAAGAAAATAAAAAAAACAAACGACAGTGTCTGTTATTAACAAAAGGAATTACATGTGTACATAATTGCAATGAAAGGAAACGAACATTAAAACTAACTACAGTGTAACCCGGATATAAGAGAGTTGTCGGGACCGGAGACGAAGTCTCTTATATCCGGGTTTTGTCTATTTTATATACATTAACACAGACTCTAATTTGGGACCAGATAAAAGCTCTCTTATATCCGGGTTTATCTTATATCCGAGTCTCTTATATAAAGTTCATGTTTGTAACGGGGTCGGTAAGTTGGTGTTGGTGTAGTAGTAATCCCGACGTTATATTATTTGTTGAGTTTAACAGAGGTTTGATGTTAATAACAAAATATTGGTATTTTTTCTTTTTCGTGATGTGAATTACAGATATTGGTATGTTGCGTGTTAAAAATGTCCTCAGTGTTTCTGTCTGTTTTGTTTCTTTAAAAACTTGTGCTTACTTGTTTTGTTTGTTCCGAGAATTTCGTTCGTGAGGATAACGTTTGAGATCGTCAGTTTTCGATTTTCACGGAGGGATGAGGATGCGTATGTGTTGGTCTTTTTTACTACTGCTACTGCCACTTGCTACTCTAGTCTACTCTACTGTCCTGAATGCCCTCGCTTGTGCTGGAAGGAACGTTTTTACAATCAGATTTTAGAATGATCTCATCTTTCATCACTGGTCGGAAGTTTGTTTTTATGATGATGACATGTTTCATCTTTATTTCAGGGATTATGAAATATCCTTATTTTTTTATCATCACTGGTGGCAAAGGTTATTTTTTGAATGATGAAACATCATCATCATTCTGGATCATAACACGTTCTAGCCTCTTTCTGATCTTTGGCCCGACTTTCACCCCTGCTTTCAAATCCGGCTCCCAAAGCCTTGATCCTTATCAGAGTTAAGAATATATTTTCTGACGAACGAGAGAGCTGGAAAATATAAAAAGGAATTTGATCAACCATGGTGGCATAAAGTCGAGGGTAACGCTCACAACTTGTGGGAACCTTGCTTCCAAAACCTACTCCCATACCATTGATTCTTATCAGAGATAAGAATATAATTTTTGACGAATGAGAGGACCGGGAAAGTGTATAGCAATTTAGGAGGGAAAAGTTTCCGATATGTCTGAGCCTTCTAATCTCGATAAATAGGGAGAATATTCGCCTCTTTGGCAATGATTATTTGATATCGTCTGTGATAGCATCAGGTCAGCGACAGTAACACCAGTCACCTTCGGAACCTGTCTCACGGAAGAAATCTAAGTGCTGGTGTTGCGGGCGTTATGTACGTCGGGTGTTTGAATTGGATTAAAAATGTGTTTCCTGGAATACCTATCAAAAATGGAGGATTTGCATGTGTGTCCGCCATGATAAAATATAAAGAAGCAACAACAATATATATATATATATATATATATATATATATATATATATATATATATATATATATATATATATGCGCGTGTGTGTGTGTGTGTGTGTGCGTGTGTTGCCCTACGTTTCCCAATGCGAAATGTAGTGTAATCTAAATTACGTCCCTTGGACCCTTAAAAAAATATAGACTCTTCTAGCTTTGAAAATACGAAAGCCCCTTTTTTAGGCCACATGGGCACTTTTGTAATAGTAGTCAATTAGTAAACAACATATCCTATCTTTACTTGTTGTTCCTTTTTTGTTCTTCTCCGTTTTATCATTACTAACCTTTCAAAACATGGTGTCAGAAGTGGGATATTTAACACAGGGTGTCAGAAGTGGGATATTTAAAAAAAAAAAAATTTAAAGAAAAATATTCTAAAAAAAAAAGAAAGCACTTTATTCACATTCGAAGGAAAAATCAACGCATTGCGCACATGCAATTTCGAAGAACAAAAAACAACAATAGGTTATATGGACCAGGTCAAAACAAAATAAATCTCATTGGTAAAGTAGATGCTACACTGTGTTACGGGAAAAAAATTTCACAACAGGAGTTATATATCATTAAAGATTTGACAGAACCATTATTGGGCGGGCCAGCGATGAAAGCTTTAAATTTGTTGAGCAAAATCAATTCTATAAAAAGCAGGGGTCACAAATATAGAGAGCAATTCCCAAAAGTATTCACAGGATGAGGAAAACTGGAGAATATTTATAAAATACATCTGGATGAGACTGCCCAACCTTTTTCTATTGCCACTCCCAGACGACTGCCTCTCCCTATGAAGCAAAAAGTCCAGGAAGAGCTTAATAGGTTAGAAAAAGAACACATCATTCGCCCAGTGAAGATGCCTACTGATTGGTGTGCTCCCGTTGTAGCAGTTCTGAAGAAAGATGATAGAGTCAGACTTTGTGTTGACTTTACTAAACTTAACGAAAGTGTGAAACATGAAAATTTCCCACTACCCTCTTCGGACCAATTATTAGCCGAACTTGATGGGGCAAAGATATTTAGCAAACTGGACTGTAATAGCGGATTCCACCAAATTGTGTTACATGAGGATTCTCAGAAGCCGACCACGTTCATTACACCATTTGGGAGGTACCGCTACAAGCGTTTACCATTTGGAATAAGTTCAGGCCCTGAGATTTTTCATCGAGAAATGACACATATTTTGTCAGGAATACCAGGAGTCGTCTGCGACATAGACGATGTTCTTGTCAGTGGAGGAAACCAGCCGGAGCCTGACCAGCGCCTAAAAATGGTATTAAAAAGAATGGAAGCAGCAGGAATAACATTAAATGAAAAATGCGTATTCTCTGCGAGAAAAATTAAATTTATTGGTCACATAATTTCAGAAGACGGTATCCAAGTAGGCCCAGAGAAGATTAGAGCAATCGTAAACTTGGCCAGACCACAAAATGTATCTGAGCTGCAACGAGTCTTAGGCATGGCAAATCATGTGGGTAAATTTGCTGAAAATTTAGCGGAGACCACAAAACCACTCCGTGATCTACTGCAGCGAAAAACCTCATTACAGCAGACACCCTATCTAGGGCTCCTAGTAGCCTACCAACCAAACATGAATCCCAGCAGGAGACAGAGACAGACATGTTCATCTGTTCAATCATAGACAACATCTCCGTTAGTGACAAGAGATTGGAGGAAAAAAACATTACAACAAAACTCTGATAAAATCTGCAGCCAGATCATGAACTTTTATAAAATGGACCACTGGCCGGAAACAGCTACACGAGACCCTGAACTAAGACCCTACTGGTTTGTAAGGCAGTACATCACAGTCTACCAGGGACTCTTACTATATCAGAGCCGACTGATCATCCCCGCAGACCTCCAAAAAGATATCTTGGATCGACTTCATGAAGGATACCAAGGTATAGTAAAATGCAGAGCACTAGCACGGAGTAATATTTGGTGGCCTGGCCGTTCAAAACAAATAGCAGAGAAAATAGGAGGATGCAGCATTTGAGAAAAAGAATGAAAATATCCACCAGAGCCAATACAACCAATCCAGTTACCTGACTACCCTTGGCAAAAAATAAGGATTGGATTTGTTTGAAGAGAACGGCCACAAATACTTGATAGTCATAGACTATTATTCAAGCTGGATAGAAATATCTCATCTACAAAATACCATTGCAGGTAGTACTGTAAACCACTGTAAATCAATATTTGCTAAGTATGCTATACCTGAGATTGTAATCAGTGACAATGGTTCTCAATTCATATTCAAAGATTTTGTTGATTTTGCTCAAATCTATGGCTTTGTTCACCTCACAAGCAGCCCTCATCATCCGCAAGGAAATGGTGAACGTGCTGTCCAGACAATTAAAAGTCTATTTATAAAGTCGAGTAATCCTTACATCGCTTTACTCAATTATCGCACTACTCCACGACAACATGGCCAGAGTCCGGCAGAAATGTTGATGAACAGGAAACTCGGGACTCGCATTCCAGCACTCCCTCAAAAAAAAAAATGAAAATCAACCAATTGTTCAACGCTTCAAAGATACAAATGCACAGCTCAAAATGAAACAAAAGACTAATTTTGATAAACGTCATAGAGCTAGAGAACGAACATCTCTTACACAAGGACAGGCAGTTTGGCTGAAGACACCTAAAACGAGTCCAGCCAAAGTTGTGAAAACTATCTCACCAAGGTCAGTTCCGGTTGAGACTGATGCTGGATTGCTTCGTAGAAATAGAATCCATCTTCGGAAAAGAAATGTGGAAACCAAGTTTCCCCAAGTAGCCACACAAACAGAATCGTCTATATTACCAAATGCACGCAGAGACATTCCCGTGTACAGCCACGATAATTCAACAGAACAAAGAGATCAGCCAGACATTCAGGTAACTGCGCACAGGGATACCCGACCTGTTCACTCGGAAAGTCCCAAACCTGTATTTACAAAGTGGTAGAAAAGTTCGACCACCCAAAAAACTGTCTTTATAAATTTATGACTTGAAAGAGGGATGTAGTGTAATCTAAATTACGTCCCTTGGACTCTTAAAAAAATATAGACTCTTCTAGCTATGAAAATACGAAAGCCCCTTTTTTAGGCCACGTGGGCACTTTTGTAATGGTAGTCAATTAGTAAACAACATATCCTATCTTCACTTGTTGTTCCCGTTTTGTTCTTCTCCGTTTTATCATTGCTAACCTTTCAAAACAACACAGGAAACGCGTTTTCCACGAGAGACTTCCATGTTGACGTGTAAGCGCAAAAAGTAAGAAGAGAGTGAGAAAAAATATATCGCAGGATATCGTAAAAATATCAACAATATCTCTGAAGAAATTTTATGTGAGTGTTAACCCCTTAAGAACAATTTACTTGCTTAAAGAACTTTTAGGCGCCCATAGAAATATTTTGAGCAAGCATGAACACTTTTTCTTCCTTTAAGTTAAAGGAATTTTCTTCTTCTTTTCTTTCTCTCGTACTTTGTGTATATCCCTTTACCTTTTTTCGTCTATGTAAATAAACATTTTCTTCTTCCGAGCAGGAGTTTGAGTCTTTATTCTTCCGCCCCCACCAAAGAGAATTGTCCCGTCTAAACTTTCAAAGCCGTTGTTGCTTTTTATCGATTCTGTCACCTTTAACCTTAACCTTTTCACGTGTGAAAGCCGGGACAAATTTCTCACAATGTTCTTGTTTGCGTGTGTGTGATAGACACGTGTGTGTGTATGTATGTGTGTGTGTGTGTTTAAGGCTACATCTGGAAGCAAGTGTTAAATAGAGGAAGAAAGAGAATATGATTGTCTTTTATACGCTTAAAGAGCGCCCCCTAATAGGCGTTTTTGGTAAAGCCAAGGGATTAACTCACAAGATATAGAAAATGTTGCAATTTCTCGTCATTGAAAGTTCGAGAAAAATCGGATCAACTTTGACGCAATTCTTAATTTATAAAAAATGCCTACGCACGTTTTCTAAAAAAATAAAACTCTCGACCACATTTTGTTGACCAATCGGGTGTACAAAAAATATGCGGTCGCTTCGTAAGAAATTTGTGGAGCTAACGCGCATGTGCGTGATCCCATCAGAACATTTAAATAATGAGAATATTTTTCAACACGCTTGCCGGACAAGTAAACTGTTCGTTTACTTGTCCGACAAGATGGATACAACTGTGTCTCACCAGCAGCCCCCTCCTTTGACCGCTGAATGAACAATATCAATTTACGACTCTCAACTTAGCGATAATGCTTTTAACGCCACGCGGCTGCTGATATTTCTCTATGACTCTAGAGACTTTAAAGAACAAAACACAAAAGATTAAGTTTTTGTTCTCAGATATTTCCATATTTCTTGTGTTGTAAAAATAAAATGAAATAAAAAAGGTTCTCTATTTTGTAGCACTCATGTTAATCGTTTTCAACGAACATTAGTAGCGCTGCACAAAACTTCCCTCAGTTTGTGAAAATTTTGTTTTGCCAATATGTCTATAAAGTTCTGTTCTATCCTTCGTAGGCTGAAAAGAAACTCAAATAGTGCAATTGAGATGTAAGTGATTAAACATGTCGACGAATACATACTTGTTTGGAGTGCTGTGTCAGAATTTATATAATGTAGCAAGTTCCGGAAAATATATCAGTAGTTTTTTGTTTCTTTGTTTACTTTCTACTTTTTTTTTTTCACGTTGAAAGCTAAGATAGAAAAAGACCAGAAGTTGATATGGCTGTTAAAATGTTGTTTTTTCCAATGCTCCGAATTGATTTTTGTTGTAAGCACTGTTTGTTTTCCTGTGCGTGGGTCACCTTGGCGACATAGTGAATGAACAGTTAGAAAAAGCTTTCATTTGAAAGTAGTTGAGCTGATGTTGGTAAAATTGATATCGAATGTCGATGCATGTTTCGTGTGAACTTTTGAGGGTATCTGGCGTTATTGTCGACTTTTCTCGGAGGTGCAGCTATCTCCAGTAAATCGTACTTGCAGATATCTTAGCCGTTCGTGTTAATCTCTGAAGTGCCAGTGTGTCAACATATGCGTATGCCACATCTTTTTCTGTCAAGCCTGAGAAAGACTACAGTTTAACTGTGTAATATGAGAAATGAGTTTTCTGTGTTGTTTGAATGGTATTTTCTCCTGTTGTCTGCGTAAGTTTCGTGGTGATTTCCGATAAAAATATATATAAAAATAAAAAAATAAACAAAACAAAAAAATATTCAAATTAAAATAAGGCATTTGCGCTTTCCTTTCAAGCTTTTATCTCTTTCTTTCTCCTTCTCTCTAAAAAAGAAGAAGAAAAGACGCCAGAAATTTACAGGAGCTGAAACTACTTATTTGTGATTGAAAAATACCAAAGATCAGCGAGGCTCCACGCATAACTTCTGTTATAAAAATGAAAAAGAAAGGAATTCCGGAAAATAAAATAATTTTGGTCAATCAAAAAAATTGACACAAAGAGAGTTTTGACGTTAGCCGAAACCAATATTCTCACCAGAGTTTCGGGGCCTGGTCAAAAAGTATATAAGCTGACACTTCTCAGCTAGATGAGAAGGGGAGAGTGACGGACGGAGACGCTTCCGCAGTGAAACAAGCCATGCGTGACGCGTGAAGAAATAGTTAAGAGGTCATCTGCTAATGATATTTTTGCCCTGATTAGGACCAAGAAAAACACAGTAGGTTGACACTGACCTATTTCTAAGATTACTAATATCCCTATAATGGTCTGACTTAAAAACTATACTACTGGATCTTCTCCAGGCTGCTACCAATATCTGCCTTATAAACGAACATTCTGCTACACCGAAGGACTCTTTCATCACTTTAAAGAAAATAAATAAAAATATATTATTTATTTTAAACCCTTGAGTCAGTTCCTTTTATGACCTTTCCGATGTACATCACCAACAACAACAACAGTTTTTGTGTGTGTGTGTGTGTGAATTCTGGGCAGTATTCTTGAAGAAAATGAGCTGGATTTCAGACTTGTTAGACGAAAATCGTATTTTTCCGTTTGGTGAATAGTTTTCAAGTGAAGTATCAAATTGGTTTTAAATGTTGCAGTGCTATGTTTGATGAAAATTTCAATTAAGTCGTGTTTAAATTTTGTTATGTCTGCCGCTGGGAGTAGAGGTCATTCGTGATTGTGTCTGCGAGAAAGAAAGGTTTAAACAATGTCAGTAGAGATGAAAAGTGTCGCTCGTCTGCTAACCGAGACAAAGCGATTAAAATGGAGTAGCCTTACTAGTAGTTGTCATGTCTATTAATAATTTTTGTTCGCACGTGTTGAATATTACCAAAATTTGGCTGACTTGGAAACCATCTTGTCCAGGTAGTTGGTATGTAGTGTAGTTGTGCTTGGGAATTTTGAAATTTGTGGTTTTGCTCTTTACGTCGGGTTTAATCACAAATTTGTTATGTTGCTGGATACTAGTATGTTGTTCAGATAAAAATAAGACACAATTATGTTGGGGTATCACATTGTGTATAGACATTTTATATTAAATATTTATCGGTTCCTGGAACATTTTATCCCGCAAACAATATTGGCGGACTCAATGTAGGTCCGGGTAAAAAATAAAATATACAAACCAATGAATATAAAAACAAATGACAGTGCATGTTATTAACAAAAATAATATGAACACAAATGTAATGAAAGGAAAAGCTAGCTATTTGCATATGAAATAAACGTTTGTGATAGAGACGTGTGTGTGTGTGAGTTCGTGAGAAAGTTCAAAAGTCAACAGAGGACCAAGGAAGCGAACGTGCCCTGTCGGCAGCGGTCTTTATCGGCGTCGGCTACATCTGGAAGTAAGAGCTAAAAAGAGAAAGAGAGAGAATGTGATTGCCTTTAGGCTTAAAGAGCCCCCCCCCCAAGCGTTTTGGTAAACCTAAGTGGGATAACCCACATCTAAAAGGTAACCTAAAATCTGCTGTTAACTGGGACAAAAAAATGAATTATTCATTTTAAAGCTTGCAAAACAAAAACTGCTTTCTATATTAGTCATCTGAGCGACTCCTTTCTGCTTTCCATCAACATGTCTGATGTCGCCGGAAAATGAAATAAAAACCATAAATAAAAAAAATAATAATAAATAAAAAAAAAAGAAATACATTATACCTTGATGCTAGTAATAAAATAACCGGAAAGGGTTTTTGGTCATCTGCGCAATTTTATGAAACCTTCGGAAAAGACAGAACTTCTCTCCCAACCCTTTCGGACGTGTAGCGTTTGAAGGTGTTTTATAGCTTCACCCATGAAGTAAGTAGCTTGGTCGTTCCAACTCAGTGCAAAGCTGACTTATTGGATTACCACTCCCTGACGATAACAACGGGAGGTGAGATACTGAATTAGCGCCCCTCGCGATAATTACAGGCGGCGCGAGATTTGAAAAATCTTTTTCTTTCCTTAATGACCTCGGTAGCGAAAAGACGCACTTGTTCCTGTCGGCATGTACAAGTGCGTCTTTTCGCTACCGAAGTCACCAAGGAAAGAAAAAGATAAGCCGGCTGCCGATCCGGGTTGATCTCTCATAGTAGTTCCCACTGGTTGGCGGGGCGTTCCTCCTGCTGACTGCTGCTGGCTGCTGCTGACTGCTGCTGACTGCCCAGACTGACTGTAACAGATCTCTTCCCCGGCCTCCCGTTGATTGCTTTGTACTTCCCCGTGTGACCCTTTTTATGGCGTTTTTTTATGGCTTAACGGGCTCGAAAAATGACGTGAGTATAATTAGGAGGGAAGCATTTTTAATGGTCGAAAAATAAAAGCACTTTAAAATATTATTTTATTTTTCGACCGGAACTCGTGCGTCGGGCCTATGCGTAAACGACGATAATAGTCATTTTGTGACGGGGCCTTGTCCCGTTCACACCCGACTCTCGCTCTTGAGTATGTTAGTTTATTTGCCTGCAAATCATCCGAGATATGTCTTATTTTATTTCATAACAAGGCTCCCCCAGATCTTGGTCTGATTTACAGTGAGAGTTATTCGTGTATATTTGGGTGATTAATTCATGATAAAGTCTCTGAAGCGTGTGGGAAGTTGTCTTCGTGTTCTTCTTATTGGCATTTGTTTTGGTATGGAGTTATTTGCTGAATTATGTGCCCCAGAGGGATGTGGGGGAGAATGATCCTGGTGACTGTTACATGGTGGAGACAGAGGGATTGTATTAGATAGATGTGTTGGACGTGGAGCCAGTCGTCGGATATGTGCATGGTGAATCCAGATTGTATCACCATTATCGTTTTGCACCTGACACACCATATTGTTCGTTTTTATAATGGTGTAATTTCCCATTCAGGGCAGATGAGAGGATTGGGCAACAGTTGAGTGTGGCCGGTGAAGTCGCCATGTCGCCTACTTGTATTGGGTCCTTGTATGTGAGGCGATTTAAGTTAGTCTCAAGTTTGTGTTCAGCTTCGTCGTTGGCCAGGGTGACGTAGTGGTGAACTTGCTTTAGCAGGGCATTAATTTGCATTCCATATGCTCCAGAATCGTCACTTGCGATTTCTTTTCTGTGTAGTGTAGGTAGGCCGATGTTGGGGTGACGGCCAGTAATGGCATAGTGCGGGGAGACACCGGTGGCGCTGTTTGTCGTGGCATTCATGGACGAAACGACAGATTCTAGAACGTCTGTCCATTCACAGTTCCTGTCTTCGCATAACATATAAAGTGCGTTCTTCATCGTGCGATGTTGTCTCTCGATATTTCCTGAGCTTTGCAGGCGCCAAGGACAGTGAAGTTCTTGCGTGATTGACATCTGGTTACAGAATTGTCGATAGACTTCTCCAGTGAAGTGTGTGCCTCGATCAGACGATACTATGCGTGGAATCTCTCTGTGTCGAAGGAAGAACTGGTACAATCCGCGGGCGGCATCGATAGCACGGTCTCTCGCGCATGGTATGGCTGTAAAGTGTCGGCTGAAGCTATCCAAGATGGTTAGGATGTAGCGTTTTCCCTTTGAGTTGGGCATTGTGACAAAGTCTATAAAGACGAGATCGAATGGTCGCTTTCCTCGTTTGCAGTGGCCAATGAGCCAGTGGGTACGTCTACCGCAGTTGCCCTTGCACTTAGCACATGTGTCGCAAGAATCGACATAGGCCTTGATGTCGCGGTTTTTGAATTCCCACCAGTAGCTGGAAAGGAGTTCTCGCATACGGGTAACACCTGAGTGGTTGTTGCCATCGTGTGTCTGGTAGAGGTATCTGGATCGTAGTTTGTATGGTACAACCAATCTCGGAGAGTGTTTGCTGTCTCTTATCATCAAAACGGAGATGCCTGGTTCTAGAAAAAAATGGTGCAAATGTTTTTTGAAAAGCGTAGCTCGGTGGTCGTCAGGATCGATATGGGGTTCGCTTGGAGTGGGTGACTGGAGGGCGCTGATAATCTTTGCCAGGGCGTCGTCCTTTTGTTGTTCATTTGCGATGCCGAGGTGGTTGCAGATTCTCTTAGTGGGGATGGTGGTGGTAGAGTGATAGGCGAAGAATGCGTTGGTGACGCGCTTGTGGGTGCGATCGTTTTGTGGTGTGTGAGTTTTGGGAATGAGCTGTAAACTATTAAACTCGCCGAGGCACCAAGATGGGATGTATACGCGGATGGTCTGAACCACTTATCTCGAATGTCCTGCCTGCCGGTGTAGGGCCGTTCGGGGCTTTCGTTTTCTTATGTCCGCAACCTCTGCTGAGCATGTCAGCCCATACATTTGATTCGCCTTCGACATATTCTAAGACGAATTTGTAACATGAAATTTCTTCTTGCCATCGTCGTATTTTGTCATTATCGAACTCTCGTTGGTCCAGATATGTCAGTGATCTGTAGTCGGTGAAGATGACGAAGGGGCGGTTGCGAAGGAAATAATCAAATTTCAATATTGCCCACTTTACTGCATATGCCTCTCGTTCCGTTGTGGACCAGTTCTGTTCCATCGAGTTGAATGTATGGGAAGCGACTGCTATGATATCTTTCTTCCCGTTGTCGGCTTCTTGCATTAAGATTGTTCCACATGCGACGTCACTGGCGTCGGTGGTGAGTGTGAAAAGTTTGGAGAAATCCGGAAACGAGATGACGGGTGGCGAAGAGTTGGGATTTTTTAGGCTCTGTCGGCATTTTGCGTCCAGATGAACGGTTTATTAACCTTGTTGAGTTCGTGTATGGGACCCATAACTTTTGAAAACATATCTGACCTGATTTGTTCGTGAAGACGTGTCTCTAGGAATTGTCTGATCCACACTAAACGGCCGATAAGGGTTTGTAATTCCTTTTTTGATGTTGGAGGTTTCATTTCCCTGACGGCACGAACGTATTTTGTTTCAG